>JADRCD010201335.1:0-15639 GCA_019843815.1 Montemys delectorum
TAGATCTCTCTCAGCTCCTGATCTATGGTATCACTCAAACTCCCCCATGTGCTTCTTTACTGTGTAGAGCTTGGTCCTGCCTGTTTCTGCAGATTTATTAGACACACTTCTTAACATATAAATCTGGAAACCCACCTCTTCCTGAAACTCCAGATGTGATTAGCTGCTGGTTGAAGCGATGATCATTAGGTTTTATGTGGGAAGAGCTGGCTTTACCTGGAAGCAGGGCACTGTATGAGTCATACCTCTGTGTAGTACATCTGTCATCAGGTGTCTGCTCCTGGGGGCATGCTGATGGCATCTTGCTCATCAGTAATTAAGTCCAACTTGGATTTTCTAGTTCAGGAGTACCAAGTAGCACCTGGATCTGGCTGTGTAGGCTTACATCGTAAAGCTATGCAGGCGGTTACCAACTCATGTTTTCCCCTTTATCCGGGTACTGCCTCTGAGACTGGTGTCTCTAGGAAGGCTGACATTACCTCCTCCAGGTCTGACCCCTCCTATTCTCAGGTTCAGGTCACATGGGGATTCTGAACCCCTGACCACCTTTTTCTTACACTGACTGTTGTTGGGACAGTTTCTCTCTAAGAGACAGAATCTCTCCAAGATCCAAGACTACAAGACCTTTGAAAGCAAGAATGTTGAAGCTTGCTGTGTTGATAACCCACATCCCTGATACCTTTTTCTTAACTCGATCTAACATTGCAAAATGGAGTACGATGCAACCTTTCCCTGTTTCAGGAGCACAAGGAGGGAGCCAGCCAAACAAAGCATCCACACCTGTCTTTGGGACCACCCATCTTCCTTTTCTACCTGTCCTGGAGCTCCTCCTCCTTTTCTAGACATCTCTCTTACATCTCAGCCTCTGAGTCCTCTTCTTGAGGGGGTTCCACCAAACCCATGGGGCAGATGATTTCAAGACCCTAAGTCACACACCTCCAACGGTGAACTCGCAGACTCTGGGAGTGATGGAAGAAGTATTTTTATCCATCTGGCTCCCCTTCAATCATATCACAAATGCAGTTGCTCATGCTGAGAACTATTTTAATAAAATGAAAACCTTAACTTCCACTGTCAGGATCAGATACCCTAAGAATCAAACTACACATGCAGCCAAGGCTGACTGGCACTGAGGTAACCTTTCTTCTTGTCCCCTGATCCTGGTTCTATTCTTAGTTTTCCTGCTTACTGACTGTTTGTCCTGGTCTATCTTCATCTATAGCACCTTGTTAATACAATTTATAGGTGCTATGAGAAGTCACTGCATTCTGAGAAATGTTAATTAGCCTTGTAAGAATCGGAGAGTTGAATCTTACGTCCAGGATGTCATCCTACTCACAAAGACACAGAGACAGAGATTGATGCAATAAGCAAGAGGTTTAATGACCCAGTATACTGGGATGTTCCACAATCGGGTCAAAGGTGACCCTGAGGAACAAAAGCACACACTCTTTATACCCTTCCAGAACATAGGTTTACAGCATGAGTTGGTTATCTCTCATTGGTGGAGCTCATTGTCTTTTGAGTCCATTGACTTTTGTACCCCAGGTGAGGAGATACCTTAGGCATGTAGAAGGGGTGGGGGGAGATCTGCCCCTCACTGTGGGTAGGGACATTTCCTTGAACCGAGCATTACTCCCTGCAATTAGGGCATCTCCTGGGGATGGATATTTATTCAGTAAACTCTTTTGAAGCTCCCTGACTTTAAGCTTAATGGACATTCCTGGCTTTCCGGTATTTTTATGAGGTGTCCCTGTTTGCTCAGTTCTTACATTTCCCCCTCTTTCTTGGAAATATCTCAATCCTGAGATTATGTGTTATATTGCTATATCTCATCTTGGTTCACTTCCTGATATTGCTGCCTCAACATCATAATCTGTACTGTACTGAAATGCTATCTAATGAAGACAACCAAGCGATTTAAATTGCAGGGGCCAAAAGTAAACAATAATACGAGTATAATCAGCAGTCCTAGAAGAGTAGAGAACAAAGTTGTGAACCAAGGGGAGGGCCCAGTTACAGACACCATGTGCTCCTGCACACACAGATAATCAAAGCCAGATCATAGAGTTGCTCAGCCGTGCCAGCCACGCCAAGATAAACTAGTTACTTCTGCACACAACAGGGGCCAGATAAACCAGGTTATACAATAATTTCAAAAAAGCTGCCAAGACAAACAGAACTTGGTAGTGGCCTCCTTGCCACCACCCACAGATGAAGTTGAACCCTCTCAGATCCTACCTCCCAGAAAGAGTCCAAGGCTAGGATTCTCGTAGTCTGCGATGTTAAGGCACGTCTACCTGCACAAGATTACCTGCACAAGACTACCTCTAGTCAACAACTACCAAGTAACTGCAAACCGAAACCAAACTTCCTTGCAGCCATACAGATCAAAGGCACAGATTCAAAAAGTCAGACAGATGTTTAAACAGACAAAACAACTGCGGTACCTGCTCGAGCGACGATCCTCCGATCTTGTCTCTAGTCCTTCGAGGACTTTCCTGGCCAATGCACCATGATGTAAGATTTGGAGAGCCGAGTATGTCGTCCCACTCACAAAGACACTGGGGTTGTCCCGCAATCAGGGTAAAGGTGACCCCGAGGAACAAAAGCACACACTCTTTATACCCTTTCAGAACATAGGTTTACAACATGAGTTGGTTATCTCTCATTGGTGGAGCTCATTGTCCTTTGTTTCCATTGCCCTTTGTGCCCCAGGTGAGGAGATACCTTTTGCACGTGTGTGTGTGGGGGTGGGGGGTGGGGAGGAGGGTTGAGAGATCTGCACTTCACTGTGGGTGGAGACGTTTCCTGGAACCAAGCATTACTCCCTGCAATTAAGGCATCTCCTGGAGATGGATCTTTATTCAGTAAAGTCTTTTGAAGCTCCCTGACTTTAAGCTTAATGGACATTCCTGGCTTCCTGGTACTTTTATGAGGTGTCCCTGTTTGCTCAATTCTTACAGCCTTTCCCTTCCGGAGAGTTCTGCTACCTTCCTAAAATTCCTGACCTCCAGGTGTTTTTCTGAGATGTCCCTGTTCCCTTGGATCTTACACTGCTCAGTCTTCTTACCCCCAAGCCACTGTGAAGAGTGTATGTTTAGTCAACAGTAGTTTGTTTGAAAGGATAAACAATTCTGGATCTTTCTAACCACACAAACGTTTGTAAGAATTATATGAAGCACAGTATGAGATTATGGATGTATTTTCACTGCATGCAAGGATGGTACAAAGAAAGACGGACATGCATGGCCTCCAAGATGCCATGAATCCTCCAAGTCAGTGCTCTTAGGCTCAGTGAAGGAATAAGAGGCTTGGAAAAGTTGCAGCTGCCTCAAAATGCTGGTCATGTTGCTTGGAAAGAGATATGAACTCTGCAACACAAGCATATAAAATTAGAAGGATGCAAAAGCTAGCCTGATGCCAAAAGGGAGGGGCTGGCAGATTGGAATGGATCCTCGAAGTTGCCTGATGTGTGATTTCACACTTCTCTGAGCTTTTGTTCCATGATATTTGTAACTGAGTTTATCCCTATTCCCTTGTCAAAAGCAGTGTTTTTTAAGGGTGGATGTTTTCTTTCCATTCTTGTTTACACCTTCCCATCCTGCTGTTTACAAGATTGGTCTCTCACACTCTGCCTGTGGTGTTTTCTATTATTGTGCAGTTAAAATTGCCAAAGGAGTCTTTAAGCTGCTCTATTTGGAAAGCTGGGGGAGCCGAGCTGCCCTGCCGACTCTCAGCAGGGCACAACATCTCCCCCATGAAAGAGGCACATAGTTATTATGAACCCGTGACCAACTGTGAAATTTTGCACATCCAAGTATGTTGAATACTTGAATGTATCTGTTGTGTATCTTATTACAGAGCATCTCTCGTGGGCTGGTGCCTGGGGTTGAAGGAAATGGCACTCTTCAAAGCAGAGCCCTTGCTATCTTCCTCCCAGCTCTGTGTGGGAAGTAAAGTCCCACGGCTTCCTCTCTTTTCTCAATAGTCGCTCACATCTTCATTTGTCTCACTCATTGTCATGATCCTGGCATCCGTGTTCAGATGATGCTCTGCCTGTACCACACTTGTGGTGGCACCCAGGACGCACTGAAAATGGACACTGTAGATTTGACTTTATTTTCTGAAGCACAAAATCCAGAAAAGCACTTGAGAAGCACTTGCTTTGACTTCATTTGATTTAAGTCTAGCTGTGATGGTTCTTTGTACCAAGAGGGACGGACTTAGGCAAATCAGAAGAGTGAGGTTTGCCCTGACCTTCTGGAGTTCCTTCTTAGCCTCCTCTTACCTGGAGTCCTTCCCATTCCCTCCCTGGACAGGTACCTTCTCTGCTTCTGATGACACTCTACTAGCCATGACCTTTATCTTGGGCCAGTTGCTGCTTCACAATTTCTGTGTCTTTCCCTCTGAGATAATTTCCCCCATGATGTATTTCAGTTATCGACCCTTCAGGAATAAAGCTATTTAACCTAAATTGGGCACTGCAGTACAGAGCAGTACTCCCAGCACTCTGGAGGCTGAGGCAGAAGAATCATGCCTTTGAAGACATTCTGGGCTGTAAGAGTTAAGGGTTTATCTTAAGAAAAAGAACTTTAAAAATATGACTTAATAATGTCTAATCAAGCTTGCTCTAACTTACATAAAAATGGATGGTACTGGGCCAAAGCCTCCCAGGCTTGTGTGTTCCTCCAGGATGGAAGAGATATGAAAGAGAAGCACAAGTCATCAGACGTCAGAAGACCTGGCCCTTCAGTTCAGATCCAGTCACTTTCTAGTTGATGACCTGGGATTAAGTTCTTTAAACGTTCATTTTTTGCAATGACATTGGTGGCTCCATGCTTTCGCTTCTTAAATGACATCCGGTCATCTCCTGGCCTCCTAGGAGGAGCGTAATGCTCAACTGAGAGGGAGTAGCTGAAAGCTCTTTTGTTAAGAGAGGTTGCCCTTGAGTGTGAGGAGTGTGTTAGCTACTTTTCGGTGGCTGTGACAAAATACCACGACCAAAGGCAACCTATAGAAGGAGGAGACTATCTTGACTTGTGACTCTAGAAGGAAAAGAGCCATTCATGATGGACAGTCATGACAGCAGGTAGCAGGCATAGTGGCAAGGGCAGGAAGTTGAAAGACTGTATCTTCAACCACAGACAACAAACACAGAGAATGAACCAGAAGTGGGGTACTGTTATAAACTCTTGGCATGGCTCCAGTGACGTGCCTCCAATACATGCTCTAGCAAGGCTGTACCCCCATTTCCAAATAATGTCACCAACTGGGGACCCAAATACTTGAACCTATACAGGACATTTCTCAACCAAACCACCACAGGGAGAGAGGCAAGAGAGTATCATACTCCTGTATAAAATGTATAGCTTCTTAGCAGAATATGACTGAGTAGTAGGACTTCAACCTTATTTTCATTGTAATCTATAACTTTAGTTTATCTGAGCCTGCTTCCTTAACTATACAGGACTATGTGTTGTAAAATCTCATAGGGTTTTCTTGAAAGCTAAAAGTGTTCCTCAACATATGACTGAGTTATAAGGTTACTGCAAGAGGAGAATATCATGAGTTGGGATATAGTGAATGAATCTACCTCATGCCCTAAACATGACTGCTAGGGGCACTGTAGGCTACAGAGCACGGGTTGTTTCCTGTCCTGACCACAAGGCTTACACTGCTGTCCATTATGGTTGCATATACAAGATCCCAATTCAAAATTTGAAATTTCTACTAAATGTAGATTGTTTCCTACCACTGTGAAGCTGAAAACTGTCAAACAAAGCATAAGGTGAAGATGTCTGCTTGGCATTTGATAAGTACACCACGAGAGAACTGTCGGTTGGTTCCCGGTCTCCTCAGCATGTGTTTTAAGAAATGACTGTAGAGCCGGGACAAGATTCCAAGTGTTTCAAAGCTTCCTGTATCTGAGGTACACCCAAATGTCTGAGAACAGCGTCAACACAATCATCAAGAAGAATGATTTAGACTAAAGGTAGCATACGCAGAGGGACACTGTTTACTGAGGTGGAGACAGAAATTGGCAGTGCAGACACCGTCATGAGGATGAGACCAGGTGGTGGGAGGGAGGCCAGCAGAGAGTTTGCTCTGTGCAGAGTTAGATGTTGCTTAAAATGTCACGATCTCAACAAGTGATAGTGCGGATAACGTTAAACAAATCAAAGTGGATGCAGCAGGCCCACAATGCAAAAGTGGTAGGACTTTAACTAGGACGGGGTTAGAAATGATGCTATGCTGAGCTACTCTTGAATCCAAGGAAACAGTAAAAACTCAGCAAGGTAAGGCTGCCTTTTTCAAAAATGTAATGCTCGTTTTTCATTGATATCTTTCATCCATTTTGATTTTTAAGAATATTCACACTAAACATTATTTATCTTAGCTGCCTTTGTTGGTGCTCCCTTAAATTTTGTGATTGTGATGCATCATCTCAATTGTCAAATTAACAGGACTTACACTACCATGGAAACAAACTTTTGGTCCGTGTCTGTATGGGATTATCTAGATTAGGTTAATTGAGTGGGACGAGCGACCCCTAAATGTGGAAGATAGAAGGAAGCTCCTAGAATGCATGAAAGGCCCAGTCCTACTCATCCCCCTCTCCCCTCACTCACCCTCCACCCTGGTAACCTCCCCCTGAACAGCAAAACAAAACAAAACAAAACAAAACAAAACAAAACAGTCTCCTTGTGGAAGCTGTAGTGTGTCAGTGTGTCCCACGGTATACACTTTTGTCCACACTTTGCTGGCGAACGTTCATTGCAATGAGTCATTGGTCTCCTACAAGGCCTCTCTGGCTTCTGGTACTGGAACTTCCCTGGGAATCCTCTTGGATAGTCTGTTATTGCCCTGTGTCATGGAGATCCTGTAGTTTGGGATCTGGTGAACTGGCCCCTTCATGCATTCCAGCAGTTGACAGATGGGGTAGATGTAGGGGTGAGCCAATTCAAAGCCCTGAATCTGGATCTGAGAGGTATCTAAGCTGCTCAGCTGCCAGCTTTCCTGCTCTCATGCACTCGGGGCTGGTTCACTAGCTCTACCCTGCTGCCTAGATGAGGTGCAGGGCCTGTTCTCCCTCACTGTTGCAGCTGTTCTTCCACTCTCATGACCTCACTGCTTGCTATAGAAGTTAAGGGATGAGGGAAGGGAGGAGGGTGTCTCCCTCATCCATGTCATCACCTAGCCAACCAGAGACAGGGCCAGCTCTTCCACACTTATGCTTTCAGGGCTGGCTTACCCACAACCTCCAAATCCAGGGCCAGCTCCTTTGTGTTGTCCAGGTGAGGTGTAGAGCCTGCTCTCCCACTCACGTGACCTTGGGACCAGCTTTCCTGCCTGCCAATGGCGGTAAGGGGCAAGAAGGGAGGAGGGTCATCTTTCTCTTGCCCATGTCACCTCATGGGAGTCAGCTGTCCCATGCTCACACTCTTGGGACCGGTTCACCTGTGCCCAGGGTCAGCTCTTGTGCTGCCCAGGTGAGGTATCCATCTCTTATGCCTTCTGACTTTGGACACAGTGTGTCTAGTTGTCTAAAGCTCTTGCCACCAGGACTCCCTTACCATGATGAACTCTACCCTGGACCTGTGAGCCTTATTTTGGTTGCTTTTATTCCAGCAACTAGAAATATAACATAGTTATCCCTTTGCCTAAGGCAAGGGTGAGTCTCATCTGCTGGGTTTCACCCTGACCCTGCTCTGTACTGGATCATAGGAAAAGTTCCAGAGATACCTGAGAGCCCAACTCCCCACTCCTTAGTTATTCATGACCCAATCTATGGTACTGGATTCAGTTTAAATATAAGCTTGTCAAATTAAAAATATCTATTGAAATGTTGCTGTTCTTTCTAAGTGACTTCAGTGAAAAATATAATTTGGAAAGAAAGCATAAATAAATATTTGCTCAGAAACATCTTTTAGGGTGGGTGACAGACAGTGCACACTGACAACACCTTGGCTGCTGGCTTTAGGCATGGCTTTATTGTTACCCAGGCCTGTGTTGTTGTTGTTATTGTTGTTTTTAATCACTCATGGATGACTGATTTTGGACCTCAATGGTTGAGTTGGGTAGTTGCAACTGAGAATACATGCACTGTAGAGTTGAAAATGTTTTCTGTGACTTAGGTTACTAGCATATTCTCGTGTTCTTGGATCAGAATGTGGATTAGTAGCATGTGAAGCCTCTGATTGTTTAGAGAATTCTATCATACAGAAGGCAGAAGCTTTAACAGAAACCATCATAAGTTCCTTTCTGCAAGAATAGGATGACAGGAAAGGGATCCAGTTCAAATGGTCAATGGAGAGGCAACAGTGGCTGAGTGGAGCTCCCTCAGAGTCTAGCTGTGACTTGATATGACAGAGATAAATGATGCTGATGTGAACTTCACATTGTCCATACCTGATAGATACTAAGTTTATGAAAAAGTGAATTCTTTATATCAGCTCCCAATGACTTGCTTATTTAATTACTTCAGTGGTTACTATTTAAAAAGATTTACTTATTTCTATTTTATGTGTATGAGTGTTTTTGTTTGCATGTATGCGTGGTGCCCAAAGAGGTCAGAAAAGGTAAGTAGATGCCCTGGAATTAGAGTTACAGATGGTTATGAGTTACCATATGAGTTCTAGGAACTAAACCTCGGTCCTCCATAAGAATAGTAAAGTACTCCTAACCACTGGCCATCTTTCTGGTCTCTAATATGCTTGCTTCTAACTGACTCCTTTGGGTTAAATATAAACTATTTATATTTAGCCCAAACTGTATTTGTCCCTTTAAAAGTGATCTAAGCTTAAGTCTGAGTGTGATCCAATGGACAGAGGAAGGCCTTAGGTTGTGTCCTGAATGTCCCCAAAGTGACCACAGGGAGATGAACTGACAAAAAACAAGCTGCGACAGGCTCTGAACACTGGCTGGGGAATGTGAACTTCTACCAGTAGCCAGGAGCATCTCTGACCAAGGGAGTAGCACACCCACACTTAGACTTTAGGATGCTCATTTGGTGGTAGTATGTGGAGTCACAGGTAAAGAGAATAGAGATAGTGGACCTAGCTGAAGGCGATTTCAAAAAACTGGTAGTATTTGATGACGGCCTCACATCCATGGGTTGAAGGGATATAGAAGGGAAGGCAGACTTGAGAGAGCTGGTTAAGGCAGAACCAAGAGCTAGCCACTGGAGGAGGAAGAGGAGGAGGAGGGAGTTGATGTGATTGGGAGGCCAGAGGTGTCAGCTTCAACTAAATTTAGAAATACTATAAAACATCCACAGAAAAACAGAAAGGAGACAAAGGGAGAGACGGAGGCAGGGGAGGAAGAGAGGAGCAGAGGCTGATGTAGGTAGAGATGAAGGTTTAGAGTCGTTTTGTTTTATTTGTTTTTCTGAGAAAAAATCCTTACTAGGGCCATGGAGATAGGAAATGAAGGGGTGCTGTTAGAAACAAACTTTGAAGAAACAACTACAGTAGTTGTCAGGTTAAAAAGTGGGGAACCAGGAGTTTAGTTTCAGATAGAAAAGCACACTATTTTAGTGTAAAAAGTTCCCATACAAATATTCAACATACTAAACAGCATTTAATATTGATCTAAAACTCAAATTTAACTGCAAGCTCAATATTTTTATTTGTTCAACCTGGCAACACTAGACAGTGATAATGGCCTCTTTTATACACTGGTGAGGAGAGAAGGAGACAGTGGAGTGCCTGGGAAAGCACACATCGTCCTCAGGAAAAACCAGGATGTTGCATTGACATGGAATCCAAAGGCAGAAGGCATTGTAGAGAGATGAGCAGAAAGGACAAGGCCATTGCTTTTGACAGTTTGGGAATCTATAGGCAGCTTGTGGAAAGCAAGTGGAGAGCTGGCTTTGGTGGGTTCAGGAGTAGAGGTGTGGAGAAGGAATCCACGTCCTGTTAGGAGGCATGATGGGGCGGGGGGGGGGGGGGGAGCAATGCTTGTGAAAGTCGAAGCACAGAACTCATCCCCGTGTGACTGAGCGAGGCTGAAGAAGAGCCAGGGAGACAGATGCAGAATGGGAGAGAAGTGATGGGGAGATGCGCGTGCCCCAGACGGGAGTTTTACGAATAAATCGACATTTGCAGGAGGATGCTCCCTGTTCCTCCTGTTCCCCAGACCACAGAGGAAGCAGATCTAGATGTGATTTTAAGAGGAGAGACTGAGAAGGAAAGCCTTCTATTTGCAGCTAGTCATTGAGAGGGAGTGAGATGGAGGGGAATTGTTGATTGTGGCAGGGAGGTGATGAGGAATTCAAAGGTGCCCGAGCTTATCCAGGAGGGTGCGCTTTGTTTCCCTCCACTGCATTTTCTCTCTCTTCTAGCAATCCATACAGACTTACAGCGAGTGGACTTGTTCACCAGGGACAGAGAAACAACAGCAACTGAATCAAGAAGGAGCTTACTCTTCTCTTGCATTAAACCTGGATACTCCCGCCCTGAAACCATCAAGGTCATTTGTGCACATCCCAGGTCTAGGAAAGGTGCAGCAGGCATGCCTAGGGGTAGGCGTGTTTGGAGTTTTGTGGTGTCCTCAAATGGAGTTGCTCCCACCACACAGACTATGCCTGTGGGAACGAGGGCCTTGCTGTGACACACTTAGGTAACAGGGAATTCGCAGATAGATACACACTGGTCCCAGTCACCTTCCTTCTCTCTGGAAACAACTAGAAATTCTGCAGAGGGACAAAGATGTGGTCAAGCCTGCAATTTCCCAGACACTTGACCTGTCTCCTCGCAGGAGTAGTGGTGCCTTGTGCAGCCCTGGGAGGGAGCCATTACAGAGCTGCCGGAATGAGAGAACCCAGCAAGGGACTTATGCCAGGGAGGGGGTGGGGTGGCTCTGCCTGCAGGGGAAGGTCTTGTGCCTCCAGGTAACATTTCCCGTCCTGCTTTAAAGTGCTCTCTCCCTTCTCGACACCCCCACCCCCCCACCCCCCCACCCCCCACCCCCAACAAAAGCACAAATGAAATTCCTAAAGGCGACTATTGCTGTCTGGTTATTTTTAGTATTTGATGTTAGTATTTATCAAGCTTTGCAGTGTTAATTTGTCCTCCCACCCATTTATCTTCCTGCCTCCTTGTGCTGGGCTTAGAACAGATGCCTAAGCAGCAGCAGCAGCTGGTGACCTCTCAGGAATGTGTCCTAGAGAGAAGAGATCTTTAAAGCCAATCTTCCCCATCTCTGCCTTGCAGAGAAGAACGATCTGGATTCTGTTAGCCAGGAGGACAATAAAAATGTTGGTGACTGTGAACCCCTTAGAGTGTCTAAGCAGCATGTTTCGTTGGGTCAGGAGCTCCGGTCACCATACTGGATTAGGGAATCCTCACATGCAGGCGATACCCTGATGCTGAAATGGGTCAGAGGCCAGGTAAACAGGAGTCTGAGGGAGGCAGATCCCAGAGGAGAGAAGAGTAAAAGTACCATGTAAACAGCTGGGGCTTGAGACAGACAGGTAGAAAGCTGGAGGCAAAATGGACCAGTTTGGGACTGGGAGGAGAAAAGCCCGGCACTGGAATAAACTCCACCCATTGCTTCTTCAACTTCCTGCCAGAGTGAAAGCCAAAGCAGAAACATTACTCTGTAGAGAAACTCCTGAAAGCCTTCTGATAGACGGCTACGTCAGGCAACAGGGCCCCTCTTCTGTCCATCGATCTATTTAGATCCCAGGAAGCAGGCAGGCAACTCTGGCAACTTAGAAAAGAAAGGCTTACTTTGCTGTACCAGCTTTAGGATCATGTTGGTGGCTGTGTCCTGGTTGGTTTTCTGTCAACTTGACACAAGCTAGAGTCATCTGGAAAGAGAAACCTTGGCTGAGAAAATATCTCTAAAAGATTGTCCTATAGGCAAGCCTGTAGGGCATTTTCTTGATTAATGATTGATATGGGAGGGCCCAGCCCACTAAAGAAGGTGCCACCCAAGGAAGATAGCCCTGAGTTCTATAAGAGGGCAGGCTGAGCAAGCTATAAGGAGCAAACCAGTAACCGGCCTTCCTCCATGGCCTCTGCTTCAGTTTCTGCTTTGAGTTCCCACCCTGACTTCCAGGATGGGACTGGGGTGTGGAAGTGTAAGCCAGGCCTCTCCTCCCCAAGTTGCTTTTGTTCACATGATTTTTCACAGCAGTAGAAGGAAAAAGTAAAACTGGGAATAGTGTTTATCTGACATGAAGTCAGTAGAGCCAGAGGAGAGATGGCACAGGGTAGGTTTGGGAAGGTGCTCAGAACAATGATGTCTGAGAATTAGCCAGGTTTGCCACAAGGCATTGACACACAGACTCAAGAGTTCCAGTGAAATCTTAAAAAACGACTAACACAGATCCTCCCTAAGACATGTCACCTGCAGGGGCAGCTCTGCAGTACATCACCCACCAGAGCACGTCAGTTAGAACAGACATGTTTGCATGCTAAGAAGGAGTATCAACATAAAATTCTACATCCAATGAGAATGCATTCAAAAATCTAAAGGAAAAAAGTCATAGTCAAATTGTCTGATGCACAAAAATCAACATGAATGACAAAATTCAACAACCATTAGCAATAAAGACTCAGAACTGAGAGGGAAGTATCTTGAGTTACCTCGGGAAACCTGCAGCCTCTGCAGCTAATCTCTGCACAATAGCGATAGGGAGAGATTGCGTCCTTCACCCTACGATCAGGACCAAGGTAAGGATGGCCCTCTCACAGCTCCCTCTCAGTGCTCAACAGAGCACCTGAAATCTTACATTGAAGGAAGGCAAAAAAGAGGAAGCAAAATCGTATCAAGCAGAGAGAGGAAAGAATGTTCTTCCTACTCAAAGTGGCCATGATAGCCTACTGGGAAAATCCAATGCCATCCAAAAAAAAAAAAAAAAAAAAAAAAAAAAAAAATCCCAAACCAACAAATTAACAACCACCCTGCAAAAATCTCTAGAACTGAGGAGTAGAGTTCATCAAAGAAAAAAAATAATACAAAATTTCTGCAAATGTCAACTACTATATGCTAGTAATATATTTCACTTATAATCACTTTGGGACATACAGAATACTTGCCTTGCTATTAAAAGCAGAAAAGGAGCATATGGAATACTTACCTTTATATCTAAAATAGATTATAAAATTTTTAATGCAGAGAATTACAAAATTCCAATAAAAATTAAAGAATATTTAACTAAGTAAAGAAATATACTATACTGTTCATGGGATAGAAGACATAACAGAATAACGATGTCATCTCTCCCCATATTTATATTCAATCCTAGATTTCATGTCCTTTTTATTTTTTAAAAAATCTCATAAAGAGCTTGGGTAATATAAGCAATATTTTTCAAACAATTTAATTAAAATTGTTTAATTAAAAAACCATGTTTCAATGGAATAAAGTGAACCTGATTTTAAGATTTATATATAGTAATCAATTAATATACAGTAATCTATGCCGCATAGAATCAGCAGAGGGTTGGGCACACTGACAATAAAGAAGCTCAGAAGACCTAGAAGTGATCATGAGTAAGGAGTAGCTAAGTGTGTCAGTGTGTCAAAGTAATTCAGTGGAAGAAATATTCTCTCAAACAAGCAGCGCTGGGGTAGCTGGGTATCTATAGGTTAGAAACAGAGATTTTGAATTGGTGAGACAGGTCAGTAAGTAAAGATGTGTCTTAGTTAGGGTTTCTATTTCCTGTGACTTTATCTGCTGAGACATTCACAGACCCCTCCCCTCTTAACATTCTTTGTCATACTTTAATATTACAGTTGTAAATACGTCAACCTTTCTTTTCATGATTAACCCTTATATGCCTTGAAGATTTCTTTTCAATTTTGAGGTCAGAAGATGTTATTTTTTTTGAATCTCCCTCTAAATGTTTAAGTCTTTTTGCTTTTCACAGCTAAACCCTTACTCCCCCTAGCATCAATCTTTGGGTATGGTTTCTTCTTGGCTGGGTAAGTTCTTCCACCTTTCATGGGAGCACTGATATCTTTTAATAGCCCAGTGAAGGAGAGAAAGCAAGGGAGAAACTTCCTCTACAACAAGAATTGGAAAGAGGGTTGGCTCTCCCTGGGACCCCCTGCTGAGGAAGTGTGTTGAAATGAGACAGGTGTCCTTTGCTCCCGCCAAGGCAGGCTTTAGCAACTAGAATGCCTGAGCATCACATATTACAAAAGAAAAGAAAACAAGAAAAAATGTAAGGTGGGAAAATGAGCCCTCTGCCACTGTGTGAACTACGGCTCAAGTCATTTAAACAGCCCACCTGGCTGAGGAAGGAGGCAGGCCTTCCTTATGTGTGAGATTTTGAAGCCAGAGTCTCAGGTTGCCTAGGCTGGCCTTGAATGTAGCTATGTAGATGAGAATCTTCTAGAGCCCCTGTTCTTCAAGTGCTGGGGTTACAGGTCTGCAGTGCCAGCCTGGCTTAGCAAGTTTGAAAATGGATCCACATGCCCCTACCACAATAAGGCTCAACAGTGGAAGTCACCCTGTGAAAAGTGCCTTTGTGTGGTACTCAGAGGACAGACTGTTCGGGCAGTGCCTAGGACTGGAACTATCACTGGCAGAGGTCAGGAGGCCTGACTTGAGTCTTGAGTTCTTACTATCTCACTATCAAAGTGTTAGTGAAATTTTCTTGGCTTGGGGCTATGTTCTGTGTCCTAAAAGAACCCTTCTAGATGACTTAAGCAAATGTACTCACTTATTCTCAAATGGCAGCCCAGGAGCAGGCAGGCCAGGCCAGTGTGGCAGCTCTTTTTGTTTTAGGTTCTTATACTGTGTGGCTTTTGTCAAGTAACCTCCACTCACAGAACTTCTGTTCACAGGTCTAGAAGCCATGCTGGCTCCCTTGTCCCTCCTCCTCAGCTGAGAGCTCCTACTTTGGACACCATTAGGGTTCTGGAGGGAGAGAGACAGACTGAACACCGGGGAGGCAGCCTGTGACATCTGTCATGGTCTGCTTCCAGCCGTGATGTGGGCCCCTTCTGGCAGAGCTGTCTGGATGACAAACGAAAGACGGAAAGATGGGAAATTCACACACCGTAAAATACGTTTCATAACCGAAATGGAGTTCTGAGTCATTTCCTCAGAGAGTGAACCCTTTGCTGATAGAGAATTCTAGTGAAGCAGGCCTGGGAAATGATCCTCATCTAGCCTTGCTCCTTCTGGTCTCAGAAGCTGACGATCCAAGGGCTAGTCCAGTGTTTTTGTGACCATGCTTAGATATCAACCTTCCCTTGTTGTTGAGCCTTATTGTGGTGGATATGTATGCATTCTTTTTCATAATTCCCTTCTCTCCTTCTCCTCAAAGAGCTCTGAATGCCTCCCTCATTTCTGTGTAAGTTAACTCTAGCCTCACCTCTTGGGCTAGCCTGGATTAGTTTACATCATTCTGTTAGACTTCACAGACTAGGGACTTAAGATCCAGCGTTGAGTGACACTGGGATATTTTGTTAGGACCAGGGCTGACATTCTTTTGAGTGACTTAAATATGAGAGGTGGCCTGAGACTCTGCAGAGCCAACCTGCAGAGAACCCAGTGGCAGGATGGCCACAGAAAGTCAAACAGGAAAGCAAATCTCTGTTTTCCCTAAACCAACCTGGCTCCTGTCTTATTTTATTTGCTTCTTTTTCCAGCTGAATGCAGCAAAATATTTCCTCG
>JADRCD010201336.1:0-12086 GCA_019843815.1 Montemys delectorum
TCTTGTTCCGTGGGATGAGTAGAGTTCTGGTCAGGTGGGCAAAAAATTTGGCGGATGACAAACAGAGATGACCCAGGGAAGTGCTGAATCTGAGTGTATTAGCACAAAGTGAAAACCGGGCTTATATAGTATACAGAAAACAGGGCGAATGACAAAAGTCATGTAGGCAGGTGACATCAAGGTCACATCAAGGTCAGTAAGATTAGACAGCCAGGTGCAAAATGGAAGAGCAGTGGTACCCTTCCCACTGAGCTATCTTGGCAGCCCCAAGCTAAATTCTCTGGGTATGTCTGAGGCAATCACCAGGAGGTCCCATTCTAGCAGTTCTTGAGACTGTCCTTGGCTGTAACATAGACTATTAGTGATGGAAGCCCTTCAATTACTCTGTGGTATGTAAAACAATTCTGCCTTGTGTGGGACTGCTCTGAGAATTCTAACTATGTTTACAGTAAGCAATAATGCCTGACTTCTATCTCTAACTCTGGAGGCATCCTGTCTGATAAGACAGCTTTCTAGTGAGAATTCCAAGCTAACAACAACTTAGTATTAAATTAGGATATATTAGAATGCTGTGCTGGCCAGGGAACAATGTTTAATCTTAGTTTTAGCTATTTATGAATCATTTCTTGGGGCACCTTTATGCCTGAATAATAAAGAAAGCATGTTGACTATTGGAAAGACTAATCTGGAACACCTCTGAGTTAGGAAATGCCAGCGAATGAATACCCAGGAGGCTATCTCCCTTTGAAGCCATACACCTCAGGTCCGTGATCAGGCCTTCAAGCCTGACACACAGACTTTACTGGAGTAGATGAGTGGGCATGGCACCTGAAGCTATAGGCTTCTATCAGCTATTGCTACTAATAGTGTTTTCCTTCTCAACCTCCCCCAAGGATTGTACAGGATACACTGTTATGTATATCAGGTGGTTGGACAAAGGAAAGACATTGACATTCAGAAACTTTTAAACTGAAAAATCAGTTTTCCTGTGGTTAGGAAAAAAGAAAATACTGGTCTTCAGATATTTTTCTCAGCAACATTGTTTTAAAAGTTATAATGGCAGGGATGGAGAGACGGCTCAGTCAGTAAAGTGCTTGTCTTGCAATCAAGACGGCCTGAGCCCAATCCCTAGAACCCCATAAAATAGGTAGGTTCCCAAGGGATGACATCACCCAAGGTTTTCCTCTGATCTCCACATTCATGTGCATCCTTGGATGCACATGCACACACACACACACACACACACACACACACACAATGACGGTGACAATAGTAAGCAGCACCAGGTAAACCTCACAGTCACTGACAAGGCCACAGGTGTCCTTGCATGCTGAAGCTGCACATCTGGGTGGGAGGCCTTTCTGGCAGCCCTCTTACTCCTCTTTTGGAGAAGGAGGAGAGAGCAGAGTAAAACTACCGATGGCAAGCACACTAGACCATAAGACTAAAGAGTACTTTGGAACTTCTGCAACAACATTGGCTCCATTATTCCCAATGATGAAGTTACCACATTGGATACTCTATCATTCAGAGAAGTTCTGGCTTCAGGGAAAAATCATTCTGTGAAAGCAAAACTCATCAATGACCCAGAGCTGTGCACAGGAACTGAGTTTTTAGATTAATGCAAAGATCCATTTAAGAGTTGTGCCCTTGATCCAAAATAACACAGTGAAGCTCAGTAGTATAGTCAATATAAATGCTTCAGCCTACTAGAAAGGAGGAAAGAAAGTATCAGCTATGGCCCACTAAATAACACAGGCAGGAATAAAACCTTAAAAGGGAGTGAACACTCATGCTCCAGTGGGAAACGGCTAGCATGCACAGGGAAAGTCACACCCTGGAAGCGGATCAGTAGAAACAGCCCAATACTCTGCACTGTGCAATATGATGTGGAGATATCATGCATGCTGGCTGGAAGAGAAACTGAGTTAAACAGCGTGGATCTAGCAAGTGCCCAATGCCATGGCACACTAGTCAGACACTGATGAGCCCTGTGGCTACATGGCAGCAATCCATAACGTGGACAGAAACATGGCCGGCAGGGCTACGTGCATACCTACAGAATGAGAATCCAAGAGCAGAGGGCCTGGGAGGAAGGAGCAAGGAGAACTGAGCAGACCTAAACATCAGCTTCAAGCCAGTGAGAGGCACCCTTCATTCAGATCCAGACCCGCTGGTTCTCTCCAAGTTCCCTGAAGAATGAAGACCCCCGCATAGGGTTCACTTAAACGTAACAAGAACATGGCAAATCTAGATCTGCCTCTGCAGCATCGTAGACTTTTAATGCTAATGAAAAGACAGTTTTCTTTTCTGGGTTGTTTGAGCTTATCTGCCTGTCTCTCACACCTCAGCAGTAGCTTCCTTCTAGACAGCAACTTGCCTTGGCCATATTGCTTTCGACATGTGATATCTCAAACTCCCTAGGAGGGAAGCGAGGAAGTGACACCCCCCCACACTCACTGTGCACTTGCAGCCTATCCCTCTGCCTCTGGGTATTTCAGCTGTAGAAAACCAGTTTCTAAGCTTGGTTGGTGTGAGGCTTAATTTTAGTTGTCAATGTGATTGGATTAATAAATGCCTAAGAGATCACTAAAGCACACCCCTGGGTGTTTTCAGTGACAGTGGGATCATAATGACTCTGACCATATCAACAAATTAATACCTGATGGGTTCACAGTGTGATGGCATTATTGGGATATAGGGAAAGGCAGGAGAAGGCGGGGCAGAGTTGGAGGAAGTAGATGACTAGAGGGCTTTACTTGCCCTGGCTTCTTCCTGTACGCTTGCTCTCTATCTCTTCTGAGCCCAAAAGTAAACACTCTTTGACAATTGCTTCTGATGTCATGATGTTCTGCCTATGCACATGGGGCCAACCTGCCATGGATTTAACCCTCTGAGAGAGCCAAAATAAACTCTCTCTCCTTAAGTTCTTCTCACGGACATTTTTGTCATCTAGACAAGAAAAGTAACTCATACAGGTCACATTGTCAGTGGGGACACAGCCCACCTGGAATAGAACCTCATCCAAAAATATTTTCAAATGTACCCTACCATCAACCTTGTAAAACCTCTCTTGGGGCTCAGTAGGTTAAAAGCATTTGCTGTTCAACCTGATGACCTAGGTCCAATTCCCAGGACACAAATGGTAGGAGAGAGCCTAGTCCTGCAAATTGTCTTCTGGACGTTGCACACACACACACACACATACACACACACACACACACACACATATATACACACTCAGGCAGACAGACAGATAGACAGATAGATTCACATACATAGACAGATAGATAGATTCACATACATAGACACACACATATAATGTAAAACATTATAAAGACATATCTAAAACCCCTTTGAAGGGAAGCACATAAATGAGAGAAGACTAAAGAGGAGTTAAAAATAAAAGAAAAAGATATATTGAAAGGAAGCTATTAAAAGGTCTCCCCAGAGTATATAATGAGCTCAAGAAGCCAGGCTAACTCCTGGACTCTTGGGTAGAGAGCCTGGCCTTCTTCCATTCCTGACCTTTTCCACGTGGTAGAGGATATGGCCAAAAGGAAAGAAAGGCCTCTTTGGCTCTGACTTACCAACCCAAACTGTTGCTTTCATGGGCAGGAATAGTTTTCTATCCAAGGTGACCTCTGTCATGGAAGACTCCCTAAGTGGGGGGATTTCAGAAGGGACAGCACTAGACAGATGCCAAGAGTTCCAACAGAGGACAGGTCACCTGAACTCTCTGGCTTGTTCACTCTGCTCTGAGATGGGGAATAATCAGGTGCCTAGCTACAAAGCAGCCAGGATTATTGAAGATACTGCACTTAGAGAGGAAGTCCTGGCCCACCCTTAACTATTACCTAGTCACTTACTGGTTCATTTGTTTTGTTTTAAACTAGTATACAGGGTAATAAATTGCATTGCGGTGTTTTCGTATTTTTTTTTTATGGCTGTTCCTCCTCCTCTTCCTCCTCCTCCTCTTCCCTGTTCTCTTCCTGCCCTGCCTCTTGTACCTGTCCATGCCCAGTGTTCTCCTTTGCATTTTCACAGCACATGTGTGTTGTTAATTCCCTGCCTACCTTAGGACCACGTTTCCCTCCCATGGTCCTTTTCTAGTCTCATGGCCTACAGTCACATTCAGGCACACAGAGACAAACACGCCAAGCTCAGATCTGTAGTGAGAGAACATTCTGTTCCAATTTGGAAGTGGTAGGCTAGGTTGTTTTTCCCCCCCAAGTTCATGCCCATACTCTGAAACTTCCATTATACTATGAGAAGTAGTGACCATACTCTTTGGGTATCATATATCCAATTGCACAGACACTTTTTTCCCTCATAGAAAACACTCACACAGGGGAGGGGTGAAGAGATCAAAATACAATGGTGTACGAGGATGTCATAATGAAACCCAGCGCTTTGCAAGCTAATTGTAAACATTAATTCACAAAAAGAGAAGCAAACGCGCTCTGAAACTCACATTATAAACTTGCTTATGCAGAGATCTTTGTAAAATTATTTAATAAACTAATATACAAATATTTAAGCCTTCCTGGAAAATACACAGAATAGAAACATCTTTTGCCATCATTGCTAGCCATGGTTCAGGCTTGCGATTTTCTCTTGCTTGCTTGCTTTCCTTCCTTCTTTCTTTTTTCTTTTCTCTCTCTTTTTTTTTTATCCTTTCTGTGTGTTTTGATGGACATTTTAACCTAACATCCATTCGATATGTTACCAGTTTCCAAAACTGTCCCATAGAAGATTAATGCACAAGGGGGCTGAAGAGAAGTCTCGGTAATTAAGGGCACCATCTGCTCTTGCAGTTGACCAGTATTGCGTTCCAGGCACCCACATGGCAGCTCACAACTGCTGGTAACTCCTTTTCTGGAGGATCTGGCAGCCTCTTATGGCTTCCATAGACACTGGATGCATGTAGCGTACACATCTAGTGCAGACAGAACATTCATAGACATAAAATAAAAATAAAAACATCTTTAAAATGAACATTAATATACTAGGATGGTGATAGACGTTGGGGATTAAGAACTTCCGGTGTTGTCTATAGGTGAAACCATAGGTTATCAGATCCTTGGTGCTGATTGCATAGGAAACTCTTCAAGATACTACATGTTTCCCATACTGGAGAAACACATACTTAGAAAAATACTGCCCATGACCTTTGTGTACTGAGTGTGTGTGTGTGTGTGTGTGTGTGTGTGTGTGTGTGTGTGTGTGTTAGGGTTTTACTGCTATGAACAGACACCAAGACCAAGGCAACTCTTACAAAGGAAAACAATTAATTGGGGCTGGCTGACAGGTTCAGAGGTTCAGTTGATTATCATCAAGGCAGGAACATGCCAGCATCCAGACAGGCATGGTACAGGAGGATCTGAGAGTTCTACATCTTCATCTGAAGGCTGCTAGCAGATACTGGCTTCCAGGCAGCTAGGATAAGGGTCTTAAAGCTACAGTGACACACCTACTCTAACAAGGCCACACCTACTCCAACAGGGCTACTCCTTCTAATAGTGCCACTCCCTGGGCTGAGCATAGACAAACCATAACAATGTGTGTGCATGTGTGTGCATGTGTGTGTGTGTGTGTGTGTGTGTGTGTGTGTGTCTGAGTCAGTATATGTTTGAGTCAGGGTCTCACTTTGTAATCTTTGCTAGCCTAGCATTTGCTATGTAAATCAAGCTGGCCTCTAACTCATAGAGATCCACCTGCCTCTGCCTCACCCGCATCCCCAGAGTGCTGGACTTAAAGCCATGTGTCACCATGATGGGGGTGATGTCAAATTCTTATTGAAAGTGTGCCTACATTTTTCCTAAAATTCTTTCACATTCTTTAAAATGTTACATAGTGAACCACTAAGAAGACGTGTCCCAGATTCCTCAGCCATTCTACTTGCATTCAGTTCACTTTGACTTTTTGATAATAAAGAAAAGCAAAGCTCCACTGACCTTTCACCTTATACATTGATGAGGGATGCAGGTATTCAGGTTTCAGTGCCCAGAGCAGCGCCAGATGCGGAATTACTAGGCTGAAGGGCAGAAATGTTGAAGTTCATCACATGCCACGCCAATTTGTTTTTCAACAGGTCAGTATCCATTTTCACTCTCCAACAGCTTGTGACAAGTGTCCAACCAGAGTGAGGCAAAGTGCCAAAGGGCTAAAAGTGGGACTGCTGACGGCTTCTTTCAGCAGCCTTCCTTAGCACACCTCCAGTGACACTCACTCGGGGCAGTGCTGGGTCTGGTCCCAGCCCCTCTCCTCTCTCCCTCCTGCATCTCCCTCCCCCAGCTCATGAAGCACAGACTCTTAGGGAGCTCAGGTTTATTCTACGTCCCTGATCGTATCACGGAATAAAGTACAACCAACATTCCATATTGCTACCAGAAACATGAAGAGCCAGAAAATATTTAACTGTCAGAAACTCCAAGGAGGAAGCCCATGGTTTGCAGTCTTTGCCACTTGCTGTGGTATGAATACACTCAGTTGTGGGAAGGTTCAAGTTAGCAACCTACCAATATAATGTTACTGAAGTGGGGGCTGGGAAGATATGTGTGCAATATGGCATGCCACTGCCTGCCTGTTGGCATACCCACAGTTGATGGACATTGGGTTTCTCTTCTCTCCTACCTACATAACTTCTTGTTTAGATTCTTCTCATGATGTAACTACACCTAGCCAGTATAATAGAGGCCTTTCCTGGGTCCATAACCAACTGGGTTACAATATTGGCCATACCCCTCCAATACTAATGTTATAAGTGGTCGGAGTCCGAGCCAGATTTCTACAGGTTCCTGACCTCTTATCCAAAATACTGAAAACAAAAGTTCACACCACTTTGCAAGAGAATGGAGCCAACTCTATCCCCAGCAGAGTGACAGCACAGGTCTGTAGAGATATATGTTTTCAAGGTCCTCAGTGGGCCATGCCAGCAAGAATAAGCAAGGGTCCTGGCCTGCAAGCTGGGGTCTCTTCTATGAAATTTACATGAAAGTGGCTGATTACTGAGGGGCATGGCTTGGGTGGTTCTTTACTTTTGATTGATAGATTAGGAGATGTAATCATTTTTCCTACTACTCATATCCCTTCCCATAATGAATAAACATATAAGATGATATATAGGGGATTTACCCCAAAAGTTCACTTACAGGACACACATTGCCTTACTGCGCACGCACCCAAAACCAGTTAGGCTTGGTGTGCTTTTCTAGTCTTCATCCCAGATCACCAAGAATAGACTTAATAGTATCTGTCTTAGCTTGATGGTTACTGGGAGCAGAAAAATCTATACCATTGTTTGGAAATGAGAGTATGGGTAGCTCAATTAAGAAAGAGTGAGTTTCTGAGGTTACTTGGTGGATTCATTGTTTGGTGAGGTGTGTGTGTGTGTGTGTGTGTGTGTGTGTGTGTGTGTGTGTGTAGACCGTGCACACACATTATTATTAGAGGGATATTGCATAACCAAAGCCAAATAGAGTCTCAGGCTAAATTATCTCCCCTCTTGAATGCTTCCTCAGGGTTTCTGCTTCACCCATCGCTGAGGCCAATGGGATTCAACTGACAATTATCCTTGCCCACCTACATGTAACTCTGTGCCATCAACTTAGGTTGACCTTGCTGTGCAGCTGGTCCCTCCCCATCCTCTCTGGCTACAGAGCACTGGCTGTCTGGACTCATACTTTCTCCCCGTTGGAATTTACCAGACTCCTGACCTCGTGTTTCGTCTCCAATTTCCCATCCAGTAAGTACCCCAATGGATCTAATAACAAATACAATTTCCACATTAGTGAGCCACAGTGGATGTGACCTTGAAATCAATCCCTCCCGTTGCCCCTTCCAAGCCTTCCCCAAACCCCCTCTGAGAACTTATGGTTCCACAACCGCACAAGCTGGCCCTGAGTGTGGCCATTCCCAGCACCAGATAATTGTCCTCACTGTGCCCTTAAAATGCTGTTGGTCAGAGATTCTTAACCTCAGACTTGAGGCTATGAGACGTGCGTGCCAAGCTCTTCAGTGGAATGTCTTACTGTGTACTCTAACCTTCAGATGAGATAATCCATGACAGCCTGTCCCAAGATGGCACATGGGAGTCACAGGAACCTTACTAACCCAACCGCCACAAAGCTGTGTCACCAGGAACATGTGCAACCTGCATCTCCTAGTGTCAGGAGTCTCAGCAGGAGAAACTCGTACCGCTCCAGCATACAGTCTCTCTTGGACATGCTCTTCCAGCTCCTCCCACGGATTCTCTGTCCTACAATCAACAAAGACAACCTCACAGTCAAGTGTCAACATCTGTCAGGAAGATTAAAGAGAAGAAAAGGTGTGAAGGGGAAAACTTAACTTCACAAATAAAAAGCAGAGCAAAATGACAATATGCAATGGAAGGCGTGGGGAGGGGGAGGATGACAGAATGTTGTGTGTTGTGTTTTCCAACATTTCACGGGGAGCTCTAGACCCTAAAAAGCATAAGTGGTGGTTATCTACCAACAGAGACATGAACGAGTTACTTTCAAGCTCCATACCAGGATCCATGTTCCAGCTTAAATACACTGTTACCTATGTCAATGTGCACGAAATAGTTAATGGTAATGTTCCCGAGCTGCAGCAAGGAGCACGCTTAACAGTGTTACAAGGAAGCATATGGATCCCCATATTTTTTACCATAGGCAATCTATTCTAAGCTTGGACTCAATCTGGAAATTGCTTTCCCCCAAATGAATTGAGCTCGGATGCTCTCAACCCCTCACACTGTGGGGCAAAATGATGAATCCAGGAGCAGCAGGCAGGGAGGAGGCAGGGAGGAGCATTCAAACAGAAAGCCCACATTAAGTAAAGCTGGCAGTTTACACTTGGCCCATCAAACTGGATCAAGCACCCCTCCTACAGAGCATCAGCAGCAAAGATAAAGTAAACTTTGGAGAATTAAATAAGGCAGAAATGAGGCTCCTCATCCAAGGAACACAAAATCTCAACCCAAACCAAGTCAAACACAAGCCATGGTTTGGATAGCCATCCATCTCTGAGGACCACCTTTTGAAGGTTGGGTACCCAGCTGGTAGTATGAGATGCTGGAAGACCTAGTAAAGAGTCAAGTCACTAGGGAGAATGTATTTGAAGGTGATAATGGAGCCCCAACTACTTCCTGTTTCTCTCTGCTTCCTAACAACAATGCATGATGGGATTAGTTTCCTCTACTATTCACTCCCTCTGTGATAGGCTGTTTCAACACTGTCTGAAAGCAACCACAGTAGCCAAAACACCAAAACAAAGAGCCACAAGACAATCCTTTGCTTTTTTAAAAGCTGATTTATCCAAGACATTTGCTACACCTGTAGAAAGCTAACTAACATAGAAGGAGAAGATACATAATCCAACAGGAGAAAAATACAAAGTAAATCATCCTAACTCATTCCCTTCACCAGCTACACATGGTTTAGTTAATTCTTTAATGAGGATGGATTATAATTAATATAGAACTTCACAGTATAATTATTGCATATAATTATGCTTGAGTTAACAGCAGAGTAAATCACATATAGTTTGCACTATATAGTGTGAATTTTCAGTTAATATTTTTTGAGGGAGTAAGGAGGGTATTTCATAGTATCATTCACTAAAGGACACCTCCAGGAATATGTACATCAGATGGGCCCTTTTGGATACTTCATTTAAGACTGTAATCCTCAGTTTTCCCAAGCTGGCAGCTGTATTTCAGAATTCTACCTGCCAGACAAGCTCAGAAGAAGTATAGAAAATAGCTACACAAAAATGGCTCTTGGCTGGTTAGAGCCTATAGAATCAAGTGCTAAGGTCACTTCACCATTCTCTGGTGAGGCTTATGTCTTCAATGTGTCTCTTGTCCCACCACATCCCCTGGGCCCTTCCTGGGCCATCCCCTCCCACGCTTTCCCGTTTCTCTGAGAAAAGACTCTGTGCTCCATGGATGGCTATTAGATTCATGAGAGGAAGGGAGAATTATAGGTCTCCAGCTGTTCCAAAAATGCAAACCGTAGGCAGCTGATTGAGCTTAGGGCAATGTACGGCACATGCTATATTTTGTATGTACACACATGGGTGTGGGAGGGCGCAGAGAGACGCTGGGACAGGTTAGCAAGCCTTCTGTAGAACAGTCCTAAAGGTCTGGGATTGAGAAGAACTGGCCTCCATCCTTGCTTCCCAGCCTTGCCAGTCATCCCATGTAGGTATTTCCAACCTAGGGTCAGTGGCACCATCTTGGAACAGTAGTGTCTTCTAAGCACTGTTTCCTCCATGGAACTTCCTTGCCCTCAGTGACATATATCCCAGAGAGGCTGACAGAAATCTCCCCAAGAGCACAAGGCTTTCTCTGAGGTGAGGAGACACCATTAAAGCTAAATTGGGTGACATTGAAAAAGCCACTTCTCCCCCTTTTATGACCCAGTGGGCTCATTCCATAGGCTCTCTACAGTGCTGCCTCCTCCCCATCCACTGGACCCTTGAGCACTTGCCCTTCTTGCCAGGACTCGCTCCATCTTGACTTTCCCTGTATGATCCAGCTTATGGCTCAGCTTCTCTAGTCCAGTCTGGTCTTTGCTACTTACCAGTGACCCCAACAATGTGCTCTCGACCCTGCCTACCCCACAGAGTTGACCTCCTTAAAGAACTACTCAGGTTCCAGTCCCCCTTACAGCCCTAGAGGGAGTGAAGTGTCCTCCACTAACATTCATGCCCACAGTCCCTTAGTCCTCCACAGCCCCAAACACAGCCACCAGGACCCCTTGCATCTGAACAAGGAATCCACCCCCACCTCCAATCTCCTGTCCCCTCCGCCAGCTTTCAAAGGCCACCCTGAGACAGAATAAGTGACACTAAATCTAGAGTCTCCCCCACCCACCCATCCGCTGCAGCCCCGCCTGCCCACTGATAATAATGGGCCAAGACACTTTTATTATCATTATTAATTAGCACTTTCAAGCAATGGAATTAAATCAATATGGTGGACTGAAACTAATTTTAACAAGCCATTGAGATCAATCATTGGGACTTTTATCTACATAAATGCCACTAAACTCAGCTCGTTAGTGTAACATTAGCTGGAAAGAAAAAGAAGGGAGACTGGCGGGGTTTTAATTAGGAAGACATAAACTGAGCCACAATTTTTCTTCTTTGATTTGCTTTTAATCTCGTCTGCAGAGCTCCTCCAGTGCTGCTCTGGCTGATTTTCAGTCCCTGGCCACTGGGACAAGAAGGGGAGGGGATAAAGGAAGGAGCCGTGAAGGGCAGGCAGCCAAGAACACTGCAGATGGCCCCTCTCCTGGGTCCACCCTGAGATGTGCCAAGCCATCGCCCAGTGCGATGAGCGCTCATCTCAGCCCTCACCTTCTTAGTCATACAACCCGAGCCTACTTTGTATTCACCTTCACGGATCACGGATCCATTTCTGCACTATATGAACGTGATGAGTACATGCATATGAACTTATATGAATAATCAACAGGTGGTACATGAGCACTGGCCACATGTCAGATATCCTACTCCTAAACTAACATTTAACAACAGAAACAACAACAGATTGGCAATGGATGCCCTATCCCTCCAACTCTGCATTTTCCCTTCATCCTCCTCCGAGCTCATTGAGGTCAAGGACAGGAACTTATTCTCTGTGTGGCCCTTTCCTATCTATCCCTCTTCTCTGCATCTATAAGAAGCTATAAATTCTTGGTGTGAGTGCTAATCACTTTCCATCAATCTAACAAAATACCTGAGATACTTAACTTCTAAAAGACTTGAGGTTGAAAAGATGGCTCAGGAGGTAAGAGCATGTCTGTTCTTCTAGGGGATGAGAGTTTGAATCTCAGCACCCACAACTACCTGAAACTCTCATCCCAAAGGACCTGACACCCTCTTCTGGCATCCACAGGCACTGCGCTCCCTCTCCCTCTCGCGCTCTCTCTCTCTCTCTCTCTCTCTCTCTCTCTCTCTCTCTGTCTCTCTGTCTTTCTCTCATATATGTAAGTGTGTATGTGTGAGTGTGTGTGTATGTGTGTGTGTGAGAGAGAGAAAGAGACAGAGAGAGAGAGAGACAGAGAGAGAGAGAG
>JADRCD010201339.1:0-13476 GCA_019843815.1 Montemys delectorum
GAATGCTAGGGCAGTAAGGTGGGAGTGGGTGGGTGGGTAAGGGAGCACCCTCATAGAAGCAGTGGGGAGGAGGGTGGGATAGGAGGTTTGCAGAGGGAAAACCAGAAAGGGAGATAACATTTAAAATGTAAATAAATAATAAAAAATTTAAAAAAATTTTTTTTGTTTTAAATAGTCATTTAAAACAAAAGCTGATTGCTTCTGTTCTCCTTTAGACCTGTTTAAAGAGACCTGTCCATGTTACCCTGGTGAATATTATTCAAGAGCCATCTGCCATTCTTGTAAAAGCTTCATCCCCCAGACAGTGGGCTTGGCTGTGGACTTTGCCTTCCTCCTGGGTCTTGTGTGGCAAAACCTTAAATATTTGCGGAATAAATACATACATATTGGGGCCAGAGAGCTGGTTCAGTGAATCAAGCATGAGAACTTGAGTCTGGATCCCCAACACCCACCTATGAAAGCACGCAGGTGTGGCAGGCCTGCTCAAGATCAGCACTTGAGAAGTAGATCCCAGGGCAGGCTCGCTAGCAGTGTGCTCGAGGTCAGTAAGAGACAATGGCTCAATAAATGAAATGGAAAATGATCCAGTAAGACATCAGGCGTCAACCTCTGACCTGCACACACACATGTACACCTGTGAACTTATACACTGCAGACATATACAAATGCCATGTACACCTACACATACAAACACACCCACATTTGTATATGGTAAAGCATCTGTATAACTTATTCCTTATATGCTATGGTCAACACCCATGTCTCATGCAGTCTACTTTTGGAGTTTGAGCCTTCTTCTGACTGTACAACCGAGGCAAGAGCTGTCAGGCTGTAGTCAGGGATACTTCACTCATGGCCTATGTCCTCCTTGGGCCTTGTGTCTCCTAGTCCTTCTCCTTCCTCAATGCAGTCTTCCCCTCCCCTCTTCTCGTCTTCCTTCACACTTTTCCTAGCATCTCTTATCGTCTTCTTTCCTGTTATTCTTTCTTTAGTTTCTGGTTACCATCAGCTGGGAAAAGAGAACGGAATCAGGTAAGATTACTGTTTGTGGCCATCTTTATCATTCAGTTTCCTTTTATTTTGAAAGAATAAAGCATTGGCTTCTGGTTTTCCTCATATTTCTGCTTGTGCACATGAGGTGAGTGAGATTCATGAGAGTTGTGTTCCTCGACTGCCACATGCTCATCTCTTAGGTTCCACTGCAGATGTCAGCTTCTTATTAGTAACACACATTTCAAGGGAAGCCTAGGTTTATTTTGGTTTATTAGTCTTTTTTCCCTGGGTCCCCCTTTAGGGGGGACCCTGATATGTCAGGCCTTTGAGTGGTATCCATAATTGAAAAATGACTCATGGTAGTGGTCATGGTTATGTTTATAGATGTTTGAACCGTGTTCAGTTCATGGGTGGGGTTGCTTTACCTTAGTGAAATTGATGGAGACTGATGGGGGAAAGTTCTTAGGTGTCCTCTTGCTCCTTGCTTGGTGGTTGGCCTTTTGGCTACTACTTATTAGCTTATTATGTTACACAGTTCACACTTGGAAAGTTCACTGTAAAGTTGCTGGTTCACAGTTAACTAGAGCAGTGGAAGATAAAACTAGTGGTGTTTGTGAGGAGATTTTAGGTCATGCATTTTAAGTTATATATTATACTATACATTAGGAAAGATGCAGTTACTGTGTTGAGCTTACTTTGTGGGAACAGAACAAAGCTGAGTGTGTGCTCTTGGTGTAAAGGAAGGTTCTAGAGAAACAGTACAGGAGGTAGGCAGACAAGGAAAGGCTCATGAAGATGGCTGGCGGGCATGAGTCTTGGGGCTGGTAAGCTAGAGCATGCAAAAGCACAGGGAGACGTGTGGCCATCACTTGCTCCATGTCTGTGAAATACAGTGAGGAACATGCACTATGAGTTTCTTAAGTTGCAGACTGGTGTATACCAGCTTCTTTTCTGTTCTTTAAAAATCCATTTCAAGTTACCACTCAAGTTCTTTCTCTTAAGTCATCAAGTTGGCCATTTTT
Organism: Montemys delectorum; assembly: GCA_019843815.1. Classification (NCBI taxonomy): domain Eukaryota; kingdom Metazoa; phylum Chordata; class Mammalia; order Rodentia; family Muridae; genus Montemys; species Montemys delectorum. Next base: position 2,016 of record JADRCD010201339.1, read on the forward strand.
CAAAGGAATGCTTATTGTGGGACAAAAGTGCAGTGCTTTGTACACAGTATCCCATTTGATCCTCAGCCTCATTTTGAGTTTGTAGTTTTGGTGCTGAGGATGTCCTGCTAACACACGCACTGAACTCTTCACCCTCTCTCAGTCATCTTTTAAGGTCAATAGAAACTCAAATTGCTTTATGGCCTGAAAAACAGTACTTGAGCTAGTCCTACCAGTAACCCTACTATAAGATAGGTAAGGTGGCCAGTGATCCATCCTGGAGAGCAGACTAGCAAAGCTCGAGGGTGATGCTGCTCTTAAACATAAGCAGCTCAGTGGTACACTCAGTTGGGCACTGTAACTCCAGGTGCCTTCCCTTCACACTGTGCACTGGAATGTGCTATGCAGTTGTCTCTGAAAAGGTAATTTCACACTAGCCCTCTTGGGAAAGGGCTGATGCACAGTGGATATTTGCGAGGTGTAGGGTCCTGGACTATCCATTAAGAAGTACTGTGTTTGGCTTTGAAGTGATTATTGTATGAAAGTTTTGTTTCACAGGCAGTAGTTGTTTATCTGTGCTGGGCCATTTTTGGACATAAGGTTAGACATGCAGACCCTTATTGAATGGTATTGATGTTTATGACAGGAGGGTTGGACATTGTTAGAGAAAGCACATAGGCTGCTTTTTGGAATCAGGTCTGTTTGATTTGAGCCTTACTGAAATAATCTCATTCATCCCCACAGTTTAATCCACTCTCTCCTCTTTACTCCCTGGATGTTCTTGCTGATGCTTCTCATCGAAGGTGCTCACCTGCACACTGCTCTGCCAGGTAATTGGCTTCCAATGGCTATTATTTTCTTTTGGAAAATTCTGTGTCCTTTTTCATAACACTTGAGATTATATAGTGTATGTGCAAAGGGTCCAATTTGATCCTCATGACAATCTCCAGAGGTGAGTTTCACAGATGCAGAAATGGGCTGAGGCCTGAGGAAGTTTTCCTATGATCACATACTTTCAGTCTGAACTGTGGCCTATGTCTTCTGGCTCACATTTCACATTATTTCTGCTGCTAAAAGCCCATCCTCAGAGAACATTATTAATGCCTCTTGCCCTGACCTGCCAAGCCCTGCATAATCTGATTTCTGCCAACATGGCCACCTTCCTTTCATACAGTCCTGCTCCTCTCTGAGTGGAAAGATTGGACAGTACCAGGGAGCTCCATTTTCTTCTTATAAAATGGCAGCCATTTCTGCCTTGGACCTTTGCTCCCACTTCCTTCGCCTGGAAAGCTCTTTCAGCCCCTGGATACCTAGGGGCCATCAGCAGCACCATCTGGTTATTGTATCTGTTTCCATAAGTGCTTTCCTTGACTGTAATGACTTTGTATGCTAGTTTATTTAAAATTCTAGCCCTACCCCATTGGCTTTCTCATTGTGATACAGAGACCTTGTCTTACTCGCTGATAAATCCCAGCACATGGGTCTGGCACTTGTTAGACATTTTGTTTGTCACATCATTATGGATTCTCTTAATTCAAGTGACATAGAAGTTTGATGATGGCATTTCTTAGCAGTGTTACTGTGTGTAGAGCAGCTAGCAGTTTAGACCAAAGAACTCTTGCTTTATTTTTGGCAGCATAAAGGATTTCTTTTCCAAGGGTCTGATGCTTTTTGTGTTGTTGTTTTGTTTTGGTTGGTTGGTTTTGTTTGTTTGTTTGTTTGAGACAGGCTCTCATTCTCATATGTAACCCAAGCTGTCTTTAAACTATAAAACAGGCTGACTTTGAACTCACAGAGATCCACCTGCCTCTGCCTCACAAATGCCTGTCTTCTGGTGTGTGTGTGTGTGTGTGTGTGTGTGTGTGTGTGTGTGTGTGTGTGTGTGTTTTAATTAGTCAGCTCTTAAGTAAATGTGCTCAGACTTGTCCTGTAGACTACACAGAGAAGTTAACTATTCTTTGGACTTTTCTCCATAGGGTTTGGTGGTGAGCCATAGTTCATAACCTGCTGCTAGATCTTTCTAAGAAGTATTTTAATAAGGAAAGTCTTTTGAGAAGAAAGGCCATTGTAAATAGTGTTGCTACAAATGTGGAATAGTGGGGTGATACAAACTTCTCCCATAGGCCTTTCTTTCAGTGTCAGGCTGCTTGATTATCATTCATTCATTCATTCATTCATTCACCATTTGCTGACTCCCTACTATGTGCTAGGGTCTTTGTCTAGAATTGAAGTTCTAATGAAAAAATCAGGTATGGAAACTGACGGCTATGATAAAAGTTTGCACAGAAAAGCTATGAAACACATAGGCAAGGCTCCTAATGTAGGCCCATGGGAAGTTTTCTAGATTTTAGTTCAAAGAAGAGCACACCTCTGTATTTTGTCTTCATACTAGAGCAGTGGCTGTGTGTGTTCTTTGGGACAACCAGCTGAGTGGCACCACACAAATCCAGCATACAGAGGATACTCCACCCTCCTTCCTCACATCACTACCTGGGCTGCTCTAAGAGGAGCATTGGCACTTCTCTCCTCCATTAGAAGCCTCACCCGTGGCCAGGACCCAGAGCTGGAATACTGATCCTTTGTGTATCCTGTAATATCATCATTATTGCTCTCTTAACTGAAGATGTGTGAGGCTAGCCTTGGAAACATTAAGTAGTCTCAGCCAAGTTCTAGTGCACACAGCTGAGGGACCAGCTGCTGTTGCTTTGAGCTCTTGCTAGAAGCAAGGAGAGAGAATGGAGATGATCGTTGGCTGTCCTTGTCTTATCTTTAGGTAACAGTCCAGATTAGTAGGCTGCATGCATGCTCTTTGAGTTTGGGGAAGAAAAAAGTTTGAATTAACATTTATTACCTTATCTTTACATTTTTCTTTGTTCTAAGTTATATGTGTGTTTGTCCTAAAACCACATGTATGTGAGATAGGTATAATATCTACTGTTCACTTAATGAAGCACACATGAAGGTTCGCCAGGTGCTGGTCTGAGCATGATCAGCACAGGTGTTGGAAGTGAAGGTTTCAGCAAACAGGAGTGAGAAGCACTGAGGTCATGGGAATAGTGCTCAGCACCTTCATAGTGCTGAGGTCCCATGCAGCACCGTGTCCCTGCAGCAGGATCTGTCTAACTCCAGCTTGGAAGATGGGCTTGGAACCACACAGTGGGTTTTAGGAAAAGTGGACAGTTTAGCAGAGGCCTGGCATCAAAGGCAGGGTGTAGAGGAGCGGGATGCTAGAGAAGAGGCGGCTGAGTGACTGCACTAAGGAGTGTTTCGAATGGAGAGTTTATCTCTTCCTTGTCCCATTTTATTTGTAGTAGGAAGAAATTTCTTTCGAGGCATCTGGGCAGCATTGGGAATTTTACACCCATCATTAGAACGATTTGTGCGCGTGTGTGGTGACTGTGTTATCATTAGTGGTATAATTTTATTTTGCAAAGAGAGAAGTGTTTCCTGTTTTATCGCAGCTTTCCCTGAGGAGGGCTGCTGTATTAATTTGCTGTATTGCCTCCTGGCTGTTCCCAGGCTCTTTTTCCTCTTCATCATGGAATTTTTAATGGCCCTCGTGCCTCTTGGGAAGCATGTGAGGGAGAGTTCCTCGGGGAGTGCTTCCCCTTTTTCACATGCCTATAATTACTCTCCTTTAAGAGCACAAAGAGTGTGATAATCATGCCTGGGCTCTGAAGGTTCCCTCCTGTCAGGGATCTGAGCTGAGCTACCTCCTTGCTGGACACTGCGAGTTGCACTCAGCTCGACTTCAGCAACTGAACATGGCCACCTCAAAAGCCACATACAGCCTGGGATTTCAGAATAAGCTGAGGCCACTGGGGTGTGGTGAGGGACCTCAAGTACTGTAGTTTAGCATTTCACTGTAATCAAGTAACTAACGAGACCTAGTTCAAGGTAACATAACATTAAGAGCATGGGTGTTTAATGTATGGCACACTCACCCGGGTGAGAATGTCGGGTTTACCTAGTGTGTGGATGTGTCCTGTGCCAGGTGTAGGGGGTGAGATGGAGACTTGTGGTTGTTGTACCATTCAGTAAGTTTGGGAGTTCACTCTAAAAATACTTAAGTTTGATGATAGTTTTCAACCTTGACTCTACTGTGGAGTCATTTGAAAAGCCTTAAAAAAATTTCATTCATGGGCAATAAGGCTTAATTGGTAAGGATTTGTACAAACACTAGGACCTGAGTTTGATCCCTAGCACCCATTTTTTTAAAAAGTGGGGTGCCATGGTATGGATCTGTAATCTTAACACTGGGCAAGCAGAAGCAGAGTCAAGAGAATCCCTGGGGTTTTCTGGCCAGCTACTTTAGCCAAATCAGTGAGCCCCAGGTTGGAAAATGATTGAGGAAAACACCTAATACCAACCTCTGGTCTCCACACTCATATATCTGCACTGTATGCAAACACACACACACACACACACACACACACACACACACACATGAACATACATGAACACAAACTAAAAACAATAGCAACAACCATCCATGCTGAGCATGACCTTCTGGGGCAAGGCCTAGGCTTTGCCATGACCTTACAGCTTCTGAGGTGACTGCTAGGCACCCGGGGTTAAGGACTGTTGCCCTTAGAGTAGTGGCTTCCTGGCTGGTCCTTAACAGGAACACCTAGTCCATAACTGGTGAGATTCCATGCTTTGGTATTGTGAGCTCCGTTCTTCCTGGAGGCAGACCACTGGGATCCCTTGAGCTTGAGAGAAGCCATTCCAGGTGAAGAAGAGTGTGGCACATAGTTGATGAATGAAAGCATTCAGAGGTTAGTTGGGACTGGGGGTGCATGAACACTAGGTGGATATCTTCATAAAGTTTGTATAGCTCTTTTAGTTTAGTGTTGTTTGCTAGCATTGGCATTTGCTGTTGACGTAGTAAGGTGCAGGCTAAGAACTGCTGCTACTCAAACAGCAGATGGGGTGGTTGGGCTCTGCTAGAGGCTGTATTGTTGTAGACAAATGAGACCAGAGCTGTAGGCAGCTTCCCCCAAATGAGACTGGCTAAAGAAAAACCTTAATGTTATTACGTACAGAAAACAATTGGGGATTACCAATTGCTACATCTCTGGTACATACTAGTGCCCACATATTTGAATGTTATATGGATTTTTAGTTTTCTCTGATTCCTGTGACCTTTCCTCTGTTTTGGGTAGTGATTTGGAAATGCATCCATTTCCAGTTAGTCTCTAAGTTCCTCAATAGGGAAACACTTGTTCTAGTGTCCATGCGTGTGTCTCCCTGCCCCCATGTGTGCACCAGATAGGCCAGTTTCCTTGTAAATAATTTTTTCACTTGTGAAGTCTTATTTCTAGTCGATTAAGAATGGCAGAGTCCCAGGCATGTATTCATAGAATATACATGAATTTTCATGAGAGAACATGAAAGTGTTCTTGTTGCTCATGAGATGTTGGACAGAAACATAACATTAAGAGCATGGGTGTTTAATGGCATACTCACTCGGGTGAGAATGTCGGGTTTACCTAGGCAAGCACTTAACCTCCTTGTTCCTCAGTTTCTACATGTTTAAAGTGGAACTTTTCTTACAGAACTAGTAGGGATCAAAATAAAATGATGTATGTAAATATTCAGTAGGCTGGCACTTACCATTATTTTTGAGTTACTTCCTTATCCTGTCCTTAGGATGATTTCAATTTTTAGACCTTTGAGCTGGCTCTAGACTTCTTTGCTAATAAGATGCTGTGCAGATTCTTGAGGACTTTAAATTGCCTCAAATTGACTCTTAAGAAGAAACATTTGGACAGTGTTTAGAGAGAGAGAGAGAGAGAGAGAGAGAGAGAGAGAGACCTTTCTGCCCATTAGAGAGTTGAAATATGATGGGCCTAGCTCATTGTAATTCATTTTATCTGTTCATAAGCCTTACAATCTGCATATCAGAGTTGTGTGCCCAGCTGGCTCTACCACTTGACAAGGAGTTTCAAAGAGCAAGAAGAAGACTCAATTCATGCTATTAATTTTGACCTTTGGAGCCATAATAAACAGCCTCGGGTTTTACCCCAGGGCTTGGGGAAAGGAACCCTTTATTAGTCCTCTGTCTGTGTGGGATGCTGTGGCACACAGCAGCTCCAACTCAACTCTTTAGTGCCTGGGTTTCAGCCATGTGAGAGGAAGGGTTTTGCTGTAATGGTGTCCACATACATCCATAGGTCATCCAGGCCTGTGTACAACCTCCTGCTGTATAGCACACATTTCTTAAATCTTCTCTCAGAGGGGCTTATTTACAGGAGTTCTTGGATGGCTGCCATGTTACTGCCTGTGTGAAGTGAGGAAAGCGCTTTCTGTCTGCTTTTCCATTATAACACACATCTTCCCAATGGATGCCAAGTGATTCTGTTCCTGTGGGTGACATAGCCTTGGCCTTGTCAAGGGGAGAGTATAAAGGCAGTTTGAAGTGCTGTGAGCCCTTTGCCACAGGCAGCAGAGAGCCAGGCTTAAGTAGGAGGCAGGTAGGGTTTCCTCTTTGGCTAGGTCAGCGCTTGCCTCTTGTATGCTTGTGAAGTGGGTTCCTCCCCTCCATGCCATGGGCCTTCACTTTTAGCCCCTGTGCAGGTAGATGAAGGAAGATCTTTCTTGTACTGGGTGTTTAGTAAATTCCAGGAACCCTGAAAATTCACTCAGAGGTGAGGGAGGATTCCCCTGCTTCTCCCTCATTCCACCCAGCGCTTGGCTTCTTCCTTGATTATGACCCATCATCTCAAAAGTATTAGTCCTCTGACTCCCAGCATGCTGTGAGCTCCTGGGGACAAGGTCCTGGCAGTCACCATGGATCGACCCTATGTGCTTCCAGCATAAGGTTTTAAACAGGGCAAGTCTCTATAAATTTCTACTGAAAAAAAAATTGAGGTGAATGGATTTGTAGTTAAGGAGAATAATTAAAATATATGATATGTATGACTTTTGGTCCTTACTAACATCAGTTTTCCCTCAGGTGTTATATAAGAAGAAAATATAGCAGGTAAATATCTCTTCTTCTTCCTCCTCCTCCTCCTCCTCCTCCTCCTCCTCCTCCTCCTCCTCCTCTTCTTCTTCTTCCTCTTCCTCTTCCTCTTCCTCTTCCTCCTCTTCCTCCTCTTCCTCCTCCTCCTCCTCCTCCTTCTTCCACCAAAACTGAACTTTTATATAGCTTTTAAAAATAAGCAGTTTTGAAGGTGAGCTGTTCCTTACATTAGTCTGCCGTTGGCAGACAAAAACTGCTTTTGCTGCCTCCGGGGGACTTTCAGTATCTTTGTTCTAAGCCAGAAACAGTCACTTGAGTGGTTTTTCTTTCTTTTCTTTTTTTTTTTTTTTTTTTTTTGGTTTCTTGATTCTTTTCTTTTCTTTTCCTTTTTTCTCTCTCTTCATTCTCCTCCTCCTCCTTTTTGCCAGCACTAGTTCTATTAACCATGCATGTATTTCTCTCAAAGTATTTTCCCCCTAAAAGTACATTCCTGCCCCTGGGACACAGTAATCTGCCCGGTTACCTAAGTAACCCTGCAGTCTAGGCAGCTCACCTGATCCTTCCACAAGTAAAGTGGAAATGCTGTGTTTACAGGAGCATAGAAGGAGTTCTCCCCTTCATTAATTGTTAATCTTCACCATTTGCCTTCACAGAAGAATTTAGAGGGTGCTTATGAAGGAATATATTTTTAAAGTATATTAATTATTAATAATCATTCCCCTTACCTAGCTCCACACCTGCTTCTTTGAGTGTGTGTGTGTTCATGTTTGTGTGGTATGTGTGCATGTGTGTGTGTTCACATGCTTGTACATGGGTCACCATTGGGTGTCCTCCTCAACTGCTCTGCACCTTAGGTTTTTATTTTTTGCATCTATTTGTATTGGAGGTGGGGGTGGGAGGCATATGTGCACAGCACTTATGGTGTGGTCAGAGGGCAGTTTGTGGAGTTGGTGCTTTCTTCTCACCACGTGGGTCCTGGGGATCAAATCCAGGCCATCAGAGTTAGCTTCAAGCGCCCTGAGCTCTCACCACCTCCTGTGGACTCTAGGGATCCATTTGTCTCTACCTCCCCAGAGCTGGGATTGCACATGCATGCTGTTGTGCCTGGCCTTGAGTAAGTGTTGGGGTCCAAACTCAGCTCTTCATTAATATGCACCATGCATTTTCCCAGCCACTGGCCTCTCCTCCAGCTTCTAATCTCCAGTGTCTGTCAAATGCCACCGCAATCCACAGTAGGAAAGTCTGCCACCAGTAGGAGAAACGCTGATCCCACACTCATGCTGTGAAGGACGGGCCTGGCCTACGTACTCGCTGGCTGTCAACAGGGCCCTGGGCCCAGCCAGATGAAAGAGAGCAAGGAGAGAGTGGGTTCTTGGCTTATATACTGGGAATATTTCTATTATTTATATTTAGTTAGCATTTAGTCTAAGCATTTAGACTCTAACTAGATTGGTTTTAGGGGTAATACTGTGTTTTTGACCAGACTGGCTTTGGGGGGTAGCTCCATAATTATAGATGCTATCAAAATTATCCAGGAGCAAACTTCAAAATAAACCTTTTACTGATTCTGTACACTAAATACAGATCTTAGCCAGATGTGTATTTTACGAAAACTCCATATGTGATTCTAGTAACCATTTGTCACACCAGTTGAGAGAGTGATGTTGTAGCCTGGTAGACACACAGGCCTAACTTCCACATAGCCTTCTTTGTTCCCAGAGAGGCTGGGAGGCTCCTTGCCCAGCCTGTATTGTCTGTAGCACAGGACCAACTACACACTGCTCTCATTCTCTGGTTAGGTCTAAGTCTTCTGCCTTGCCTGATAGGTAGGCTCTGCAGGCCGACAAGCAAGCACAACTCTTCCTTCTTCTTCCTGTGAGCTGGTTTTGTTGTTGCTATTTTGTGAGCGCTGACTGGGACTGCCATAGTGAAAGGACATACACTGAGAAGCAGCACGTTAAAGAAAGGCCAGGAGTCAGATCCCTGCGAGTGAGGATGTGGGTGGGAACTTAGTCTCTTTATTTTTTTCCTACCTTAAAATATTTTTATATCCACTTTTGAATTATTTTGGGATACACAATCAGAACTACTTGGGTAGTAAGCAGAAGGCTCAACAGTTGTTTGCCTACTTGCCAGCAGTCTCTGGAGTAACCTGAGCTCCCAGAAATGAGCACAGCAGGTTCCCTTTCTGGTCTTCTTGTTCCGTGCACCCAGATCCTTCTCCTCAGGCTTGTTTCCAGTCCTTGTCCTTCTTTGTTCTTGTCAGGTTCTCCCCAAGCAAGCAGAACTCAGTCCCAGTGGGCCCCTGCTATCAGAGAGGGAGGGACTTGCTGCCCCTCTTGTCAGAGTTTGACTGTTTCTCTTCAAATCCTGACAAGGAGAGGACAAAGAACAAAATCCCTGCCATGTTTTCAGCCTACCTCCTATGCAACAGCGCTCCAGGCTGAAGCTTGGTTTCAGTGTTGTAAGAGGGCAAGCCTGCTTATGCTGAGATCCAGGGCTGCATGTGCTTCTCTTTCTCAACGCTCCATTACATACGTCTGTTCCCAGAAAAGCCATGAAGCTGCATTTCAGACTTGGTTGGAAGACTTGTAAACACAGAGATGGTCTGCTCATCACTGTGTTCTTAATGCTTAGTATACGTGTGGCACATAGTAGGTGTTCACTTAGAGCTTAGTGAATGATAGAAGATGCAAACAAAATAAACTTCTACAATCAAGTAAAATGATCAACTAATGTTTGTTTTATGGGGTGGAGGAAGCTTGGTTTGCTTAGGAATCCTACAGTTCTGTCCCCTCTGCAACTAGAGAGAGTTCTAAAAGTTGAAGGAATTGGAATGTCTTAGGAAGCTCTTAGAGGTGGGAATAGAGATAAATCTTGAGAAAGGGTGAGCGTACACATTGGGATTGTTTAGTTGAGGAGTAGCTGACCCTCAAGTCTTTGTTTAGTGTTGCTCACGGGGACAGGCCCAGAGAGCGTGGGCTGCTCTGAGCTTGCCAGTGTACAGCAGCCCCGGTGGACATACAGTGCACACTATGATGTGCACTGCAAGTAAGTAGCACTTACTCCTTTTGCTAGAAGAAGTGTTTCTATAACTGCTGTATTTCCACTCAAAGTGGATAACAGTTTAACATTTGATACGTTAACAAATTCAATTCTAACTTAAAACATATTTCTTGAAAGTGTGTGGTAAGTATTCCTGAGTACATACATAAAGTTGATAATCTAGGCCTTTAACCATATTACAGACATAAACCAAAATTGCAAAGCTTGGGAAGTGATGGATGTGATCTAAGAACTGCTTCCAATACTTATTCTGAAAAGGACATATAGTGAAAGGTGGCTGATACACACCTGAAGTGTCTGTGGCTGAGCATGGCAGAGTTAGGTGAAAGCACAGGTTGTTAGGGTTTCAGTCTGTGTGTAATTAGGGCCCTTGTGTGGAACGGTGCAGTTCTGATGTGTGCATGTGTCTGGAAGAGGAACACAGTTCTGTACTGCTGTGCCCTTTTCTGCCTAAGTCTTGGCATCAAAGTGTCTGTGCCTCCGTTCAGACAGAAGTCCTGTGTGCTTTTGGTGCTCAGTCACCTACATTAATTTATTAAGTCAGCATGCTGGTTTAGAGCCGTTCAGTGGATCTGTGTAAGGTGTAAGAAATCAACCCATTCCATTACTTTCCCCATTTATTCAGAATTAATTGTTTCAGCTTTCAGAATTAACATCATGAAGTATATAACTTGAAGTTAACTCTTGCATGTAGGACACAATGATCAGTATAGATGATTTAAATGGATTTTCTTTTTTCCCTTTGTTTAGCTTTAGGGGGAAAAAAGACCTTGCTATGTAGACCTGGTAGTCCAGTACTTGACTATGTAGCCCAGGCTGGCCTTGAGCTCCTCCTTCGTGTCCTCTCTCTGAGTGCTAAGACATCTAATGTGTGCATGAACACACACACACACACACACACACACACACACACACACACACACACGCATACACACATGGGTGCACTGGATCCTCTGGAGATGGAAGTACAGGCAGGAAGGGAACTTGGGTTCTCTACAACTCCTGATTGTCCTCTCCAGTCCCACACACCTGACTTTCTTTGTTTTTTCTTTTTTCTTTTTCTTTTTAAATGGGTTATAGCTGTTTATTTTTTAATTGTGACAAAATATAAATAATATAAAGTTTACAATTTTAATCCACTTTTCGGGATTCATTAATTTGTTTGTCCATTTGATTTTTAAAATTCTTTTTCCTGTAAGTCCTGGCTACCATATACTTAATGAGGATCAGCGCTTGCCCTGTGCTCAGGATAGTAGATCATTGGATAATTGTGAAAGAAGTGTAAATATGGTGCCTGCTTTCAGGATCCCTGTTCTAATCTCAGGGGGATTAAGCCTCATTAGGGAAGCATGATGTATGTTCACCAGTCAGATAATGATTCGTAGCACGTAAGCCCTGCAGTGTTGAAGGAAAGCTTTGTGTAAAAGTGACACTCAGCTTAATCAGACT
>JADRCD010201340.1:0-12059 GCA_019843815.1 Montemys delectorum
GAGGAGGAGGAGGAGGAAGAGAAGGAGGAGGAGGAGGAGGAGGGGGGAGCAGGAGAAGGAGGAGGAGGAGGGGGAGCAGGAGAAGGAGGAGGAGGGGGAGCAGGAGAAGGAGGAGGAGGAGGAGGGGGAGCAGGAGGAGGAGGAGGAGGAGGAGGAGGAGAAAAAGAAGAAGAAGAAGAAGAAGAAGAAGAAGAAGAAGAAGAAGAAGAAGAAGAAGAAGAAGAAGAAGAAGAAGAAGAAGAAGAAGAAGAAGAAGAGGAAGATCCTTTTGGAAGTGAACAGGTGTGGGGAGTGAGAAGAAGTTGGAGGGCTGAAAGCAGGTGCTAGAGTAGGACAGCTAGAGTGACCTGTAGCTGGCAAGGGAGGAGAGAAGTCTGGAGAAGTCAGTGGGGGAAGGAGAGGGGAGGAGAGGATGCTCAGGAGACTGAGGCAGTAGGGGAAACTGAGGAAGCCCGGAGAGCAGAAGAGCTTGTAGAGCCAGTTAGGAACAATAAGGAGGAAGTTCATTAGCTGGATCAAGGATTGTGGTAGTTTCATCTGGTTGAGATTTCTTAGCTAGGAGGAGCTGAATTGGGGAACAGAAGGAACAAGGAGAAGGTTTGGACTGAAGCCTGCATGTAGGAAAACTACTTTTAATTTTCTGAATTGATGGCAGTAATTGTAAAGGTCCCTTAAAATAATGGGGTCAAAGGTGCCATTAGGCAGCCATTTAGAGTCATTATCTAGTGGGTATTGGAGCCAAGTTTGACTGTAATAGTGTATGGGTTTGGAAATTAGTTTTAGATGTTTGAGGTTTTCTAGGAGGCATCCCAGTGGGGAGGCTGGCGGTATGGACAAAGACATAATACCCATAGGCGAGGAAAAACTTTATTACTTTCTGTTGCTTGCAGCATCCTGGAAATTAAAAAAAAATAGTAACAGAACACATGTGATGGCTGTCTCACCCGACCATCATGTGGTACCTGGGTACCAATTGTGGCAGATGCCTGAGAAACATGGAATACTCAACAGAAAATACTTCAAGAGAAAAGGGAGGAGTCTTGAGAAGAGAGAAATCTCACCCAAGGGAAAAGCTCCTAAAGTAGAGGGGAGATGTCATTGAGAAGGGCCAGCTGTAGACCATGGCTAGGATTCCTCTCTCTTGAAGGACACCAGCAGAATGCTTCGAGCTCATCAGTCGTTCTCTTGTGACTAGGGGCCATTTAAGCCTGAAGGAGAGGAGCTCTTACCAATTCCCCAGTGTTTGGATCCAGTGGCCAGAAAGTGAGTCTGAGTAGCAGGCAGGCTTGTCTATGGCGCGGGAGTGGGTGCCTTAGTGGGGCCGTGCTGAAGCAATCTCCCTGTGATATTAGCCATAGGATGGGTCTAGTATAAAAGGGAATTTATTTGGGACCTGAGGAAGGAGGGTAGAGACAGAGAAAGAAAAGGGACAGAGAAGGACAGAAAGAGTGAAGAGAGAGAAAGAAGAGAAGAGGCAAACTGGGAACACAGGCAACAGGGGAAAGAGGAAGAAGGTGGAGAGAGGGAGAGAGGGAGGGAAGGAGGGATGGAGAGAAAGAAAAAAGAGAGAGGGGAGGAAGAGTGGGATGGGGAGGGGAAGGGAGAGTGGGAGGGGGAGGGGGAGGAGGAGGGGGAGGGGGAGGGGGAGTAGAAGTGATGGGGGATGGAGAAAGGGAAGGGGGGGGAGGGGGAGGAGAAGTGAGGGGGGATGGAGAAAGGGAAGGGGAGGGAGAGGAAGAGGGAGAAAGAAAGAGAGAGAGCAGGAGAGAGCCAGCCCAACAGTCCCTTTATAGTTGAGCCAGCTGTCCTGGGAGGTTGCTAGGTAACTGTTGGGCAGAACCTAGAGGAAATACTACCAAGTATAGTCTGTGAGTTGGCTAATAAAGATTTTTCTGTTGGTTTAAACCCATGTTCAAGCAGTCTTCTCTGGTGAATAAGCCACAACATGTCAAAAAGTTGCATGTAGCTGCAAGGATTTATATATAGGATCTCTATTCTATTTGATAAACTATTTGATTCCAATACAATGCTAGTTTTTTTTTTAAAAGAAACTAGAAATTAATTAATTTAGAATTCTGGGAAAAGAATATGCAGAGGAAGGTTCTGTTTTGGCTCACAGTGTGGAAGGATCAAGCAGGGGATGTGGGGATAACTTACACCTCAGTGGATCAGACCAGAAGCAGGACTGCATTCTAAACTCTCAAGTCCCATCTCACAGTGACATACTTCCTTCAGATAGATCCCACCTTCCATACTTACTACAATATCCCGAAACAAAGCCACCAGTCAGAGAGCAACATTTTAAAGCACAAATCTGTGGTGGCATACTTCACAATCAAGCCCTGACAGCAACATGAAATGTGGGTTCCTTCAAGGACGAACATTCCCAGCAGATGAAAAGCTTGAAATAGTTTGGGGCTGGATACAAAATAAAATATGGTCATGATTATAAAGTATAATCATTTAACAGTTACCAATGTATTAAAAGAGGATTTTGGTCTATTTATTACCTACTGTTACTCCAAATTTTCTATTGTCGAAATTAAAGTGGTTTCTAGCAGACACTTTTTGGTGGAGAAAGGACCTAGATACAGGGAATGGAATAGGATGATTCTGTCTCTCTAGTGGGAAAAAACTAAATTCTTAATAGTAAAATTAGGGTTACTCTTTCATTGGCCAAAGTATGTAGCTTAAAACAATACTTCAGATATCATCTGAATGAATTTTTAATGTCTTATCTAGGGCAATTCTAGCCTTTCTAATTTTTTTAAATGTGAAACCAATCTAAATTGCCACTAGATGGCACTATTGCCTCCTCAGAAGTGTTGGTACGGAGGCTGATTGTGAACATTTGGGAAAGGGAAGATCTGCCAGCCTCACTCCCTATTTAACCCATTCATTTCACCATTTGCATATAGTTCTAAATTTTTAATTTTTTCAACCTGGAATCCATAGTGTACTTATTAAAACTAATAGAATTAATAACCCAGGGACTTCCAAACATTGGCTGTCCTTCTTCAAGAGGTCACCTTGCCTAGTGTTTTATATAAAGCAGTAGGTTGCTTCCTATAAATAAACAACAACAACAAAAATTCTAGTAGGCTCTGATTTAGTTTTCTGAACATCTTGGAGCAGAGGTGGACAGGTCCCCAACTTCTTTCCTCATTATTACCCACAACTCTTCTTAGAACAAGCAGAAAGTAACGATAATAATTTAGCCGATATTAATTCATGTTCTAGTCTCCCTTCTCTACCAAAAACTCTATTTTACCTTTCCTATGCAAATTATAGCAAAATTATTGGTAACAGGACCATCATCATCCTGATGATGTCAATCTCCTAGATACATAGTCACTGATGCTCTGAATGAGGAAGAAGACTCTAGCTTGTCATTGGACATAAAAGTACTGAATAGAAATGGGAATCTAGTGAAAATGTTAAGTCATGGCTGAGAAGATTGGAGTCAGCATTTCTAAGGAGATAATACCAGACTATAATACAGGCTTGCCTTAACCTTGGAAGGCTTCTAAATGGCTGCTTCTTCCCCACATATGTTCAAAGCTATAGACCAGCTGTATTATCTAGAGTAGACTATTGGTTAGAAAAGCAAAATCCAAAATATCTTAGTAATCTGTGAAGAGCCCAGCCTAACATTACAGATTTCATTTTGTATTTAGACTCTATCTTAAGTTAATCTTATCCTTAGGCTGAATCAGTTACTGGAAAAGCCACAACTTGCCAGGAATCAAGGCACCATATGGCAAAGGTCATAACTTCCATAAAAGCATCCACTTCACCCTTAGAAACAAGCAACCAGCTCCCAAGAAGAAAGTACCAAATGTTCTAAGTATTTTGAAATAGATTACTCAAATTAACCAACCATGTAACTGCTGAGTTGGAAAGCCCCCGACTCTGCTGTAACTGTGATAAAAAGGCAAGGCTTCACCAGCTTGGAACTTTCCACACCCATCCAGTGTGTTGGAGAGGTTGGAGGACACACGCTTGAGTCTGAGTAAAGACTCTTTGCTTTTGCATATGAGTTGGATTCCTTGTGGCCTCTGGTGGTCTGCAGGGATCTCGAGATCTGAGCATAACAATCTTGTTATTTCTTGGCTTGATACTATCACCAATAACTGTTGCTTCTCCAGAATCTATGCTGCTACTTTCTGTATTTTCTTCAAACATCACCCCAATCCTTTGTACTTTTTGACTGTCTTTAGGCAACTATAGACCTTTAGCTTTGTGAGAACTGATGTAAGACTTTCCACTCAATGCAGAGACAATTTCTTTCATATCACAAAATGTATTTTCATTACATTGAAAAGAATAAAAATAATAAGAAGACTGTTTTGACAACTTGAAAATTGAAACTCGTTGTTTGGGGAAGAATGGAGAGTATGTTGTAAATCAATTCAAAACAAGAAAACTGTTGTAGAATGAGCAACAGCAATGTCTGTTCTTTTTGCTGATAAGAGATGGGGATGCCTCTGTATTTGTCAGGTTCTGGTAAAGCATCTTAGGAGACAGCCATATCAGGCTTCCATCAGAAAGCACTTCCCAGCATCCACAAAAGCGTCTGGGTTTGATGGCTGTATATGGGCTGGATCCCTACGTGGGGCAGTCTCTGGATGGCCTTTCCTTCAGTCTCTGCTCCACACTTAGTCTCCATATTTCCTCCTGTGAGTATTTTGGAAAATACAGCGATGAAAACCAGAACAACCTATTGCTTATTCTGGAGACATCACAAAGTGCACTGATTTTAATCTACTTTGACTTCATACTGTCATGTTGCCTTATTCATTCTCGATTTCATCCATGTCTTGACTAATGACTCTGATATAGGCCTGTGCTTGGTTCTGAGATAATAAACTCAGAAAGACCAATTTTCTAGGTTGAAGGGTGTCACAGTCTAATGGAAATACTGAAAAACAACTCTAACATGGTGTGATAAGTGTTATAATGGAATCAGCATGTGGAGTTTTAGAAAGGGAAAAGTAGTTGAGAAAGTGTCGGGTCAAGCAAACTTTCATTGTCTCCCAAATGTTTAAATTAAGTGATGGAGGAAAAGAAACACAAAATAGCATTTAACATGCAAGTATAATTCATTAGATGTTATTTTTAAAAGGTATTATTGATCCATGTGCTTCTACCACATAACCACAGAGGTTATACTCCCATAGCTCCACAGTTCCACAGTGTTGAGGTTCTTCCTTTACCCTTCTCTCCCCTCTCCTATTCTTAACTTTGAAGTATTACAGTGAGGAGTACAGAAGAACACACTAGTATCTAAAGCCTTTAAGAGCACATGTTCTTTTTGAGAATAAAGGGATGCCGCAGAAACAACAATGTTTTCTTTTTGAACCTTTGCCCAATTGATATGATGATCTGTTGTCAAATGCCAACCCCCCCTCTCAACTCCTCACTGTGTTCAGGATCTTACCTCCAGGCATGTTTTTCTCTCTGATTGATTTTGTAATCAATAATGCCAACATACTTATCTATGACCTGTCTTTAAGTTAAGACTCTCCTCTCATCATTTTCATTGTCAATATTTGGTTCTAATACACTCAGATTGATTTGGCAATTCTATAGACCAACATATTAAGTCTGCAAATATGAAAAATCTAAGATACCTCCCAACATTAATGCTAAATGTTGTATTCATATGTAAAACATATCCATGAGTATATATTACTTACATATATGCATGCATAGTGTACATCACAGATGCAGTTATGAATAAGTATATGTGTTCACATATTTGAAATCTCAGAAAATAGACTATTTGTTCACAGTATAGCTGTTTGATTCTCTTAATTCATGTCTCTGTTGAAATAAAGGAACACATGCCCTTGGTCTTTTATATTCTTAAAAATTATTGAGAATCCCCAAAAGTTTATGTTTATGTATCATATTTATGGAAATTTATGATAAATTAAAATGGAAAGTTTAGACATATTATAATTTTATCTTAAAACAACTCCAATAAATTAGGTGCAAATAAAACTAGGTAAAAATTTCTATTACATATTTATATTTAGCAAAATAGTCAGAAAAATTACTTGATATTTTGAAATTTCTCCGATGAGTAGCTAAATAGAACCTAACTAGTGTATTCTAAACTTCAGATGGAATGCTTTGCATTTATCTTGCTCTGGTGTTGAGTATGATGAAACTTCTGGGAGACCATTGTGGAAACATGATACAGAAATGCCAAGATGTGTCTAATGATTTTCATTGTGGATGCTATGGAAATTATCTCAACTGTCATACACTGTACCCCACTGGTCTTCTGTGTAGCCTTGGCTCATCACCATCCTTAAACTGTTTTATTTTTCTACCTGATGTCCAAACTTGACCTGCTATTTTCTTTGCATTCTAAATGAAAGTCTCAAACACTCTGTGAACAGAATCAATCAGTATTAAATTCCTTAATATTAAATGGTCAATGCACTTGTTTTTACTGAAGGTGAAGGGAAGCCGAGGTTGCATATCACTTCATATTTAGGTTAGAGGGCAGAATGACCATAGAAAGATGAAGGAAGGGAGCATACTTTACGGTAAGGAAAGGAGAAAATATAGGTAACAGATGACAGTTTTCCAACTGCCTTGTAGCTTAAAGGGGAACAACTGTGGGGGTGGGGAACAAAGTAGTTCTTTGTGCCTATAAAGCCTTTGTGTAGCTTCAAAGCGAGTAATGTGCTTAGAACTGATAAAACATGAATTTTCATAGAAATATGTCATACACAATGAGCGTATGTTGACTTGCCAGCCACAATACAACTACATGAAATGGAGGTAAACTGTACAATCCAAGAATGTGTGGAACGGACTCTCAGCTTACTGGTTAAACTGTGCATCAATGTCAGACTCAGAGTGCACTACTTAAGGAAAAGTTGGGGTAAAGGCAAAATTTGGACCTCCAAAAACTTAGTATCTTGGATAGAACAGTTAGTTAATCAAATGACAGAATCCAGACCAAAGGTCATCAGCTTTCTTTGAGAGTTTCATACATGTAACAACAAAATATGATCATATTCACTGCCACTTCCCCCTTCCAAATGCCCCACTCCCTTTCAAAATAGCCCCATTCAATGCCATGCCCTTTTTAAATCATTACTATTGTTCTATTTTGTTTTTGATAACTCACGGAGACCACTTAGAGCTTCCATTATGTGTTTGGGTGTGGAGCCATCTACTGGAGCATAAGAAATTCACCATAAGAAATCATTCCAAACAGGATTCTTCCCTCCTTAGCAACTACCAACAGCTCATAGCTTTCATAGTGCCAGAAAGTGCTCATATTGCTGCTGGGAAGAAAAAAAAAACCAACAACCTCATCAATATAAGCAGTACATTCTGCATGCTACAATATTGACCTACCAGGCCAGCTGTGCCCACTAGTGTAAGAGTGACATGACTGTTATGAAGTAACTAACTATATTTGGATTGGATTTAAGGTCTCTTGTAGAGAAGAGAATTTCATCCCTGTTACTATACTCTTTGCCAAAAGCCCAAGGTTGGTGTACTGGCTATTTTTATGGCAACTTACCACAAGCTAGAGTTATCTGAAAGGAGGGGACCTTAACTGAGAAATTGCCTCCATAAGATCCAGCTATAGGGTATTTTTTAAATTAATGATGGGGGAAGCCTATTGTAGGTAAGGCTATCCCTGGGCTAATTGGTCCTGGGTTGCATAACAAAGCAGGTTAAGAAAGCTATGAGGAGCAAGCAAGTAATCAGTACTCCTCTATGGCTTCTGCATCATTTCCTGCTTCTAAGTTCCTGCCCTATTTGAATGAATGAATGAGTTCTTGACTTCCTTCAATGAAAGACTGATGTGGAAGTGTAACCCAAATGAACTCTTTCCTCCCCAACTTGCCTTTGGTCATGGTTTTTCATCAAAGCAATAGAAACCTAACTAGGACAGTTGAGGAAGTTGTAAGTCATAGGGTTGAACCTCCTATTGTGAATTTGTTAAATGTGTATGCTGTCAAATTGCTTTCTTAATACTAAAATTTATACTCGTAGGCCTGGGCTGCTCTCAGTCTTGATCAGAGAAGCTTCTTTATGCAGTTGCCTATAGGCACTGCTGTAGTCCACATGATAAGAATAAGAGCCTAAGTGCTCACCCTTAAATGGCATACCATTTCAACTCTGTATACCACTCCTTCAAGACTCAAGCAGCATCACAGAAATAGAGGTGAAAGGAATGTACGTGCCAGATGATGGGGAGGAGCTGTGAAATGCAAACTTCCAGAGTTGAGAGGCTATAGCACTCATAAACTGATATTAGCTCTGGTAGCCTGCTTAAAACCTGCAATGAAGTTGATCCCGTAGAAATCCTAGTATAGATGGGGAAGTTACTTTACAGACTACACCTTACTGAGAAGCCATATTCTTTCTTTCTTTTTTTTTTCAAGCTAAGTGATGGACAGTATATTTCAGTTAATATTTTATAAAAGTTAAACATTATTCTATGTGGCTGGTTACCTGTGCTCAGGTACCATGCATCTGTCTCATCACATCTTCCTAGGTGAATCTCCTGCCTAGCACTATCCCAGAATGATTTCTCCCTCCTGGATCTACTATTTCTTGCTTAAGCTAAGGCCATGAGATTTATTATTGACAAGTGCCACATCCATACCAAAACAAGATATTCTTTTGACAGTAACCAATTAATTATAATTATGTAAATCAGAAATTCAGTATTGAGATTATCTAGTCCACAGACACTCAAATATTGTCAGATTTCTCAGTAATTTCCAGTAGGTTGCTGACCATGCATGGCTGTCAGTTGAATGTCTTCTTGATTTACTATAGTTTGAATTATTCCTCAAGACTTCTTGATTTACTTCTGTAACTGTGTTGGCATGAAGTGAAATGCTTTCTTCCTTTACTATGCCTTTTCAACACAATATACTAAACCACAGGGTTTAAAAGACCCAGGCTAAGCAACCAGGGAACGAATACTCTAAAACTGTAAGTAAAATAGACCCTCCTCCATAAGATTAATATACCCCTTGTATTTTGTTACAGCTTTGGAACACTAATTGACACAGTCATTGTCTCCAAATTAAGCTATATTCCTTTCCTAACTAAGTAATAATAAGAGATAATGCAAAACTAAGATATAAATATCTTTTTACTCATCAGACCTTCACCCACTAATTTTAGTATCTGTTAATGACTCTTTTGGAATCAATTCCAATATAATGGCTGCCAAACATGATTATCAAACCCTTAATAGTCCTACTTTAATCAAAGTAAGATTTTCTATAATTGTTTTTTATGCTCTCATAGCTTAATAATTTTCTTAATGGGTTTTTATGTTGTCATTTCTTTCTCAATGCTAATTTTATCTATTATCTAAAATTTTGTGTAGATCATTTTCTGAAAGGATATTTTATAAGTTCATTTTCTTTCCCATATAAAATAATTATCTGTATTATCTGTTTAAAAAATTTTAAAGTAAAAATTCTGAATATTTTCTAGAATAACTTTTCAATGTGGATTGTGGCATTCAAGAGACATATTAATGTTTTCTATCTACTGACTTGGGTTAGATTTTCCCACAAACATTAAATTTACCAGGTCATGCTCATCTTTTTGGCAGCATGATAACCAGGGAAACAGAGGTCATAGACTGGTTGAATCACTGTAACTTTCATTTGAATTTACTTTTTTCTCAAATGTACTTCACAATGTGTTTTACCATATAGATAGAAAGTTATTTTTATATGATGAATGTGAGTTTACATATGATGTTTATGTGAGTTTAAGTTTTACTTAGTAATGCTGGGCAAAGAACTTCATATGATATATGTATATGCTCCTATTGTCTGGACTACTTGATATTATGTATGTACATATACATATACCTTCAAAGAGTGTGAGCAAAATAAACCTTTCCTTAATAAACTGATGTGCCTCAAGTATTTTCTTACAGCTTTGGAAAGGTGAATGGCATAATCATTGTCTTCATGTTAAGCTATACTCTTTTTCTAAGTATGTTATGAGAGATAATTTGAAACTATGTGGATAAAATGCATGTATATGCATTTATAAGTATATATTATATTTATATATAATATATATATATATAAATTCAACATCAAGTAATCATAGTAATAGTAGCATTTAAATTTATCAACTTTAATAGAAATATAGACTAAAATGCTCGATATTAGATATTGCTTGCATTATAAAGAGCTTTCTTTATGTCTACATACAATAGGAAAATATGAAGGTTAAATATCTTTGCGTTTTGCAAGTGTTGTCTCTACATTGATATATATTTTATCTCTGGATAGTAAATTATCATCATTGCCAAATTGTATAATCCACTTAAAAAGAATAGAGATCTTCACTGTTAGAAAATGATTCAAATTGGTGATGATACAAACAAAATTGAAAATAACTGAGAATTTGAGTATATAAATAATTTTACCATGGAACTCAGGAGTGATGTTTATTGATGGTTTGTGAATAATTAGCTTTAATATCAAATTTGTTATTATGAAAAATACTTTCCACATGAATTCCTGATTAATGCTTTCAGATCTACACTTTTCTTCTATATAACTTGTTATAATTTCAGATCTATACTTATTGTTACTTTAAACACACCTTTTGTATTTACTCACTGGGAAAGTGGTTTAAATAACAAGCATAGTACATATAAATTTGTCAGAGCAAAAGAATTGATATAGGGTCTCATGTAGATCAGACTGTCCTCAAACTTGATATGTTGCCAAAGCTAGTCTTGAATTCTTGATTCTCATGTACCTATCTCTTATGTTCTACGATTGCATGAGTATGATACCACTCTTAACACCATAATTTTTTGATTACTGAATTTAGTTTATATTTGTCCAAAATGTTTCTCTCTTTTAGACCTAAAGGTTTTATCGTGGATATGGACCAACATAAATTTTGATTCTATTTCCTCAGATAGAGGGGTGAGATGAAATCATAAACACACATCTTGGACTTAGCCCAGAGTGTTTCATTCTCTGTTTTAACTATCTCTAGGCCAAGGCCTGGAAGCTTATCCCCTCCATACAACCTAATCTTCCAAACTGACTGATTCAATCTGGCTTCTCTCAGTTTCTGACTCAATTGCTCTGCTTGACCGCTTACTAACTTGGTAATAAGCTCTAATCTTCTGGTTCCTTCTCATTCTCTGGCTCATTCTATTTTCACCTGTGTCTAGCTTCATCTCTTTACTACCTCTCTTTGTAAAACTGTCCCAGTTAAACTGCTACACATACTCTCTTCCTCTGCTGCTTTTAAGTGTCTTCCACTTACTGTTCCTGTGAGAGTTGTGTGTATTTTCTCTCTGACTCATTCTCTTAAATCTTTTTCTGATTTGGTACTTTGTCTGTCCACCATATAGGCTTCCCCTTCAAACTCAGCTGCTTTCTCCTACAAACTAACCTTACCTTCATTGGCAGGGGTTAAAGGTATGTACTAAAGTTATACTTTATTCCAGCCAGATCATAGTGTAATCCAGAGCATATCTGCACTTCACATGTCTTTGGATGTGATTCCTTGCCAAAGGAGCCATGTTGCTAGATTAAAATTCCTCTATAGACCACATTTTACTGATCCATACATCCATCCATGAATACTTGGGATGCTTCTTAGCTAAGCAATTGATACTGAGAGACCAAATCTTTTAGGTACAGCTCCATCTTAGGGAACTTAAGATTGAACTCAAGTTAACTAACAGGCCAGTACTTAGCACCAGTTTCCAGGCTACACCCTAAACAAGACCTGTGTCTAAGACTAATTTCCAGGTTATTCCGCAACTAGTCTGGATGTCTAGGTTACAAACCTGCCCCTGACACTTCACTTCCTAACAATCACCAATTAGGAAGAAAACAGAAATTAAGTTTATGGTTTGACTCTCAGCAGCAGCTAATTATGTTCAAGGTCATAATGCGCCCCTCTCTATCATATGTGTACCAGGCTAGATACCCACTTTTTGCCTCTATAAATGCTTGCCTGAAACTGGGCTTGGGGCCCACTCCTGCTCTCCTCCAGAGATGATGGTA
>JADRCD010201341.1:0-14438 GCA_019843815.1 Montemys delectorum
AAAAAAGCTTCTCTGATGGTGGCTGAGCAAGACTGTGATATATTACTGTAGAAAAATGTCAATAGCAGTGAATGTATTGCTAATTTTTTAGAATAAAAGTATTTGGCTTTACCTTAGATCCCTGGATTATCTAGTCTCCAGCATTTGATGACCAAAGCAGTATGAGTCCCATCTTGTTAAATTGGCCTTAATTCAAATCAGACCAAGCTTGGTTATTTCCATAAGCTTTGTTCTGCCATTACCCTAACATATCCTGGAGGTAGGACACCATTGTAGAATGAAGGATTTTTGACTGGATTGGTGTATACTTATATTTTTTGATGAAGTGTAGGGTACCTTCTTGTATTAAACATGCTAGAATGTAGAGATTTAAGGCACTTTGTAGGGACCAGCTTGATTTCTCCATGTTCAATGGATTTTGTAGGTGTTGTTTTCAACAATAGGGCCTTGCCAAAAGTTTTTGCAGAGCAACCTATAATGCTAGCAACAAACTCTATTGTATATTCCTGTGAAATCCTTTTGGCCATCAAAACAATTAGATATTGCCCACTCCTAGAATTGGAAGCTTCATTTAGTGACAAGAGGTAGTTGACTCTTAATGACATCTTTTATTATTTGATGATTTCATTTGGATGTCTTTTACATGTTTCTATAATTTAGAAAGTTTATGCTGTACTAGGTTTCATACTATGCTTCAAATGATCCTTAATTTTACCTGTGCCTCCAGCCTCTCCATATCCCTTTCTTCTCTCCATCTCTCTGCTTAATACTACTGTTCAAGTCCCCTGCATCCATGTGTAACAATATATTCCATTTTTCTTTTAAACAAGATCACCTGTTGGCACTGTAAAGCACACTAACTTATTCAACCAACAGAAAGCAAGTAATATTTGCAAAATTAACTATATAGTGGCAGTTTAAATGTACCACAGTCAGTTAATGTTTTCTTTCATGTTTTCATTTCCTTCCCAGATTACTAGTACTTTGGGATTTCTATGGGCATTTAGAGAGTTGATATAATGGATTGAAAAAAATTATGGTCTAGAGAGCAAACTGAATCTTAATGAGGTGTGACTGATTAGGAAATTTGGCATTTCATAAGTGTTAATTTGTGGCTATTGATTTCCTTGGAAAACATGTTCATATATGTATATTGATTAAAGTATAGATTCTATCCCATAGAGGGACCATAAAGATCTTTACTATATCTGAAATAAACCTGTAACACTGATTAATAGATTCGTAGGTTTCTATTAATAGAAACCTATGTCATAATTCATTATTCTTATATGCCAAATATATTAAGGTGATATTTCTAAATATCACCATCTGTAATCCAAAGCTAAATATAAATTGAATATTTTAATGTATATGGTATTTGACAATTCAAAAAATTCCTTTTCTTTATTAAATTTTCTTTCCTCAAATGACTTAAGAATTATACCATGTTTGAGATTTTAAAAAACAAAATAACATCAACATTACAAAAGAGCCAGTTTCATTATATTCGATTATTGATTCCTTTCAAGTTATTTGTAATTAAATAAAGGTCATCATTTATTGAATCATTACACTATTTCCAGGTGTAAAAAAGTTTACCAAAAAGTCCTTTAATACTTTAGGCAATATAAAAATAGTTAATCTGTTTCTTATATATTTAGTAATAAAAATTCTGCATTATTAACTATATTACTTAACTTACTTAAGATTATATGATAACGGACTAACTAAAATTGTTGAATATGATCACCTTATTGTCAAATATACTACTATCATCTTGTTGTTATGTGTTTTTAACAACCCCTTCTAAATATCTAATTCAATTTATTTTTATGCATTCATTTCATGTTTCTAATATAATTAGTCTAGTAGTTTGCACTGTTTGTTATGCTTGTTTTATAATTACTTTCTTCTCAATCATATCATTTTATTTATGTGAAAGTGAGATGTTTTCTAAGTTTTCTTTTAAAGGAAACAATTCTTTTTTTTTTTTTTTTTTTTACTCTTTTACTCTACCAATACTTTTTATTATAATTTTGTCATAGGAATGAACTCATTTATTGCAGGCCAGGGTTACTCAAACAGTAGTACTTCTACTGGTCTTTCATTTCCTTCAGTACCCTGATGGCCAGTTTGACTGTGACAGCAGAAGTAGTGTTATGGATCCAGGACCGACCCAGGCACTGTTGTTGTGAAGGAACCACAGTGCCAGATGACAGTGGCCCACATTATTATCTTGGTCTTGCCACAGAGGATCCTGGTGTGCTAGTTGATTTAAATTCTTGCCTCCATTTTCTAGAGAGAGACACGGCAATGATCCAGACCTTCTTGGTGCTTTCAGCCATGTCAGTGATTGACCTAGGCCAAAGGAAACAATTCTAAACCTTTCCCTTTAGAGGAGTGATTTCATTGCATCCTACAAAAATTTGCAGTGGTATTTATCAATTTAATTTTATTCATATAATTTTTTATTTTGGAGAAGACTTTGATTTTGTGATTGTTTTTAAATATGCTGTTTATCCTCTACGTAATTTAAAAATTTAGCTTTCTTTCTCTGCTTTATTTTTGGTTTAATTCTTCTTTGGTCTTTAAAACACATCTTCATTCAATTATATTTTGTTTATAAATGCTCAGATGTGTATTATAGCACCAATATCCTATGCAGCAAATATCCCATTAAGTTTTTGAGAAATGAGTCTTAAAATATTAGATAGATTGCACTGTAGACATTGGTGAAGTTGGGCACATAAAGTGCCGACCATTCTGTAGTTCTGTTCTCTCTGCTTATCTGGCATGAATCCAAAAAGTAGAATGGAAACATTAAACTATGATGGCAGTTCTATAGTTTATTCTGCTTGTAACTCTGTCAACTTTGCTTTAAAATGTTTATTTACATTTTGTGGTAAAGGGTACATATCCATACCAGCAGTGTGTTTTTAGGAAAATTGACTTCTCAGATATAATGGGATACCTTTCTTTTTCCTAGTGATTGTCCATTGTGAAATATCCTTTGTTTTTAATTTATCTCACTGGCTTATATTTGTTCACAATGGTGTTGGCATGTTCTTACATTTATATGAATTATATCAAATATCTATATGTGTTTTAATTTAAGAAAACATATCAAACATCTTATACATTGAGATTTTACTTTGATATTATCTTTGACATTGCTTTAGTTATTATATTTGAATCATTAAAATATAAATGATTATTGATATAGGCAAACTGATACTTATAATACTTGACCATTTTCTATCCATTGTATTTGGTTTTTGCTTCGCTTTTTCCCATTCCTTTTTGGTTCTGTCTCATTGTAGTTAGCAATTAGAGGGGTTAGAAAGGTGGAGGCAGAGAGGGTTATGAGAATTTAACCCTCCCTCATGTAGATCACTCCAGTTGTGTTCTCAGCACTCATATTGTGTGCTCACAACTCCCTGTATCTCACACTGTAGATGTGTACATATCTTCTGGCCCCTTCAGGAAACTACCTTCCCACATATGACCATATACACACATACTCACAACTAAAAATAACAAATTAACTTATTAATAAATTATTTTTCTTCAAATAACACTATTGTTTGAATGGCAGTATAAATACCACATGCCAGACTATTACTTTCAAATCTTCATTCTCAACTCTAAGACTATAACTATAGTTAATCTTGCTTCATTATATATTATACCTATTTTATACACATAAACATTACACATTATACAAACACTTTTATTAATACTGTTCATAATTTCATAAATAGAAATAAATGTTTTATATATATACTTTCAAACACTACTTCAGATAGATCCTATTTTTGACTTCTATATTATTTCATCTTTGTCAAGATACTTTCCAGTAGTTCTTGAGTGAAGGATTTCCTACTTATGATTTCCACATATTTTTCAAGAAAATAGTCATTTTTTTAAACATCTGAGTATAATAATGAACTAGCAAAGCAGTAAGCAAAGTCTCATGATTATTCCAGTGACAGTTGTTTCCAAGGGCTTGTCAGAATGACCAAAATACCTGAGCCTACTTCCTTGTCCAAGCCCATAATCTTGCCTGAAGCTTACTTCTTTTGTTCCACTCTAAGACTAAAATTCTCACATTAACCTACTTCCCTATTATAGCCTAAAGTTATATTTTTGCCTGAGCTTACTTCCTTATCATGCCCAGATTTTAGATTCCTGCCTGAGTTTACTTCCTTGTCATGGCCAAATGTCATATTCCTGCCTGAAGTCCATTTCCTTGTCCACAGCCAATGTCAGATTCCTGCCAAGTAGACCCCAAAGAGGCTTTCCACATATCCCCCCTTTTTATTCCATAATATCAAGACTGTATCCATCTTAGGTACTCTGATAAGAATTCCTTCCTTACCCATTGTGGAATTAGCATTATCAAAAGCAATGCCATTCTGTCTACGTTGGTAAGGCTCTTACAGAACTTATCCATCACTGGCTGCCAGCCTGTTAAATTAATAATTCTGTTTGGGGGTTCATTTTTAGTTTCAATCCATGTACTTTGGCCACCAACATATTGATGTTATTAAAGGCAAGTTTTAACATGATGGGCAGTAATAAAAATGTTCCCAGGACGAGAAGGGCTAGCATGATCAAGTCATATATGTCATTCTTGAAGCTTGACCAAGGTGGAAATACTGACTTCAGGCCATGAATAATTTTACCAGTGATATCTGCAGCATTTTAACTTTATTTTGCTTTTTTTGATTTAGAAAATAATATGCTTAGGTGATATTTATCTTTTTATTCAGCTATATTTTTGTTAGTGGTGGTGGCTTTGTTTTTATTTATTGCTGTTTTTTCCCTGGAGTTTCTTAAACCCATATTTCATACTCATCAATTTCAAAAATTCATGCTTGTTTATTTTTCCTTCTTGTTACGTCCTGCTTCTCTATTAGTATTCCAGTTTAGATATATGTTTAGTTTTCCATCATTTGCTTTTTTTTCCTTTCCTCTCTTTACTTTCCCCTCTCTACCTCCTTTGTTCTTCAAAGCCCCTCCTCTTCAGAATTTAGCTATTTTAAGAGAATATTTATCAAGTCAACTCAAGCTTGTCTCAAGGTAGTGATCCTCCTGATATGTGTGTGCTACCACCCTTGGTTATATACTGCTTAATTCCATAAAAGTCCTAATCTACTCATTTTTGTGTATGTGTTCATTTGGTGATATAGAGTCTCATATATAACTATGGGTCTTGATCTTACTGTGTAGCTGCGGATACCTTTGAACTGATGATCCTTCTGCAAACTCCTAAGTACAAGAGCTAAATTATGTACTACTGCCTGATAGAAACTTGGCTCAAATTCACTTGTGTATGCCTGGCAAACTTTTTGAGACTAAGACTCACCGTTCCCATTTAATATCTATCTTTATTATTGTAGAAGTAGAATTCTGGGCTTCACAATGTGAGGTTAGTACTCTCCTAATTGCACTATATCCTCAGCTTTCATTCACTTTCATAAGATTTTCACATTTAGAATTTCCATGTGGGATTTTTTCATTTCATCTATTTTCAAAATTATTAATTTTCTACTGTTCAATTTTTTGTTATCATTCATTGTTCTTTTGCATTTTAAATCTCTAGAATATACTCTTTCAAGTGTCCTTAAATGATTGCTATTATTAACAAATATGTATTACTTTCCTGTATGTGTCTTAGTTTTCACACTATGGGTTTCTGTATACTCAAATGATTTTTAAATTCTCACTTGAATATTTCTAATCCAGTGTCATATCAATACTTTGTAGTTATGGTAGCTTGGCATGTTCAGCATGCTTTTACTTGACTTCTGGCATACTTTGCAATGTTTGCTGGAACAAAAATGTCATTGAATAAAAAAAGCTTTTAAAAGTAGAACTTTTCTATAATCATTTATATTAAAAATGGCTGAGTTGGGCAGAGTTTAAAATTTATTTAACATTACATGGCAGATGTTTTTAAATCCTCTAATATGTTTCTTTGTCTCCTGCTGATGTGGGAATTCTCTAAGAGCTTTTGAACATAAATAGTTCTCATCTGTATCTGTTTCAATTGCAATCTAGTATTAGTCTTCTAGTGTCTATACAGGTAAACTGATGGGAAGAAGCATTCTGTATTCATATGGTAGGGAAATGGCTATGGTCTATTCCTATGGGCCATAGTTTTTGAAGTGCTTTTCCCTTTACCTGTCACTTTTTTGGTTGCGATATCCAAGAAAAGGAACTGGTAAAATTATTCTTTCCAATAAAGCAAGAGTTATCTTTGATCTCTATATGGTGAGTGTCCCCTAGTTTAGGACAATGTTCGTGCTGGAATGTTTTCTTTATCCCTCTGGAGCAATGGTGAAATCATCTTAACCATGATAATCTTATAAAGTTCTTAGGTGACAGACTAGTGAAAGTGTGTGGGACCATGTAACACTATGTCCTTAGTTCCTACCTAGTCTCTGGATATGAAAATAATACAATTATAAAAAAGTTTAATACAATGTTATCCCAGAGAAAACACACAGGAAACCCTCAAATGTGGAGCTCTTGTCACTCTCAGTAGATATTAGAGAAATGCCAAGAACTTTATATTACCTTAGTCACTTGTTTACTTGTCATCTTACTTTTGATGCCTCAATTTATCCACTTTTAAAACTGTATTGGTCTTATCATTACAAAGTGAATGTGTTGCTTCCTTTGTTAGAACATGAACAGTTTAGGGGCATATATCTTATTTGTTTGTGTGTGTGTGTGTTTGTGTGTGTGTGTGTGTGTGTGTTTATGTGTGTTTATGTGTGTTTATGTGTGTGTGTGTGTTCATGTGTTTGTATGTTACATGTTAGGAAGTTGATAAAACACTAGAATAATGCAAAGATAGGGACAAATGGAGCTTCTAGTTATGACTAGAGTCACTAGCAAAAATATTCAATGGTTTAAAGTGAGCATGGCAGCATGGAACAAGGTCTATTTCATGCTAAACTATAACTCTTGAGAAAACAAAGCCCTTATCTCATTTCTCCCACATCTACTGTAATATCAAATGAAGTAGGACAAGATGCTACAGTCATAATTGAGAACCTATCCTGGGTTAATAGGCCCCTTCTTAATTGATCTTTACCTCTTACCTAGTTTGCATACTCACAAGCCAATCACAGTACCAGCAAACCTTTTACACCTGTTAGCAAGACACAGGATCTTCATTATAAACCCATTATAAATCCAGATCCTTTCTTAGCTCCTGAGAGTTTTTACTCCTTTAACAAATACCCTATACTCACTTTTCACTGTTCTTATACTTTCTTACTATTTTTTAACATACTGAGTCCTTGAGAATTTCATACATGTATTTATATAATGTACTTTTATCATATCCATGTTCACTGTTCTCCTAAATTCCTTCTATATTCTTTAACCTTATACATACCTCCTAAATTGATGTCCATTGATCTTATTTATAACACATTCTGTCTAATTATGATTGCCTGTATTGAATAGTTTTTGGAACATGGTTAGCAGACCAAAGGTTTGCTCTGGGGGTCAAAGGTGACACTTTCTTACCCAGCAGCTATCAACTACCAAGTGCTCTTCAGCTAGAGGTGGAAAGCACCAGTCATTACTTTATGCAAACTGAAATATTGACTTAGTTTGTATTATACAGGTCTTGTGAAGACAAACAAAGCTGCTATGAGTCCATTGGTAAAGTAACCATTCTAATTACAGAAAACACTATTTTGTAGCAATCCTCCTTGCCCTTCAGTTCTTGCAATATTTTTTTTTCTTTCAATGTGTTCCAAGGTGTGAAGTGTTAGAGGCTGTAATGTAGAGGTTCCATTTTTTGGCTAAGAACTCAGTCACTTCCTTTCTGCACTTTAATTAGTTGTGGGTTGGTCCCTTTATTAATTGCTACTACAAAAATTATTCTCTGATAAAGGGTAAAAATTGCTCTAATCTATGGGAATAACAGACATATTTAAAAGGTAGTTTGATACTATCTCTATTGAGCTAAATAATAGTAATAGATGCTCTCATAGGACCCACAACACCCCAGCACTTGGAGATTCCTGCACAAATTTACAGTGATATCCATAAATTGCATACTGTGAAACAGGTTTTCAACTCAGTTAGAAAACTATTAGTGAACTTGTACCCATTTTTGACTATGCATATCTTACTTGAAAATTCATTTTAAAGTTCATATGGTACCATGTCTTCCACATAACTTTCATAGCACTTTATTCAGCATTATAAAAGTAGCCTGTAAGGGAAATGTTTTCATGTCAGCACCAGCTTAATTATTTCTATGTTCTGTGATTACAGTGTTTAATGCTCTCAACAACAGGAATTTACCAGAAACGTAAATCAAAAGCCAGGGCAATTGTCTGTCTCTCTGTCTGTCATGCTTGCTTCCTTCCATCCATCCTTCCTTTCTTTCTTTCTTCCTTTCTTTCTTTCTTTCCTTTTTTTTGCATGAATTTCTGAGGATTGGGGAGTCTATGATCTATCTTTAATGAAGATGAATCATTCCATGTTTGGCACTGGGATTTTGTTTAATAATCTATAGTTTTCTGTAGAAACATACACCCACACACATTTGTGTAAAGTAACAGCCCCTCCTCTGCTCTACCTTCTTTTGCCCCTTACCCTTTAGATCTCTCCTCTACTTTCTTACTATTTTTCTTCAAATATCTTTTGTTTTATTATTCCCCTTCTGTTGATCTCTTTAGCTCATCCCTAATGCCATCGTTCTTCTATTCTGTATGCTACAAATCATACAAGTTAAACACACACACACACACACACACACACACACACACACACACACACAAACCCCTAACAAATCAAAGGTAGGAATCACATATAAGAGAGATCATGTGGCTTTTATCTGGTTGTATATAACATCATTTAGTATAATTGTTTTCTGTTCCATCCATTTGCCTAAATTGACTATCTGTTATAATCATGTTTATAACTGAATAAAATTCTATTGTGTAAGTGTACTATACTTTCATTATCTTTTGATAGAAATCTATTCTGTTTACATTTTCTAGCTATTGTGAACAGAGTAGAAATGGAGTAAGAGTTCAAGTATCCTCAGGAGAGAGTTCTTCATGTATGTTGGCAATAGTGTTTTGGTTTTTTTAATTGGATATTTTGTATATTTACATTTCAAATGTTATTCCCTTTCCTGATTTCCCCTCTGAAAACTCCCTATCCCATCTCCCTCCTCATGCTTCTATGAACGCACTGCTGCCTCCCTTCCTTGACATTCTTCTACCCTGGGGGAATTGAGCTTTCACAGGACCAAAGGCCTCTCCTCCCCTTGATGCCTGATAAGGCCATTCTCTTCTACACATGCAGCTGAAGCCATGTGTCCCTCCATGTGTACTCTTTGGTTGGTAGTTTAGTCTCCGGGACCTCAGAGGTTCTGCTTGGTTTATCACACAATTCATTCTAAATTATTGTGAGAAAACAGCCCAATAGTGAAAAAAAAAACTCTTTAGCATTATAACTGTTGTGCTTATTGAAGTCTTCCTGGTTCTTTGAATATATTTGACTGATCAGTTATATTCTTTCCTATTTACTTCCTGCAAAACAGTAAGGAAGTACAAAATGACCTGTCTAACATTAAGAAAAACTTTGTCTCTTCTGTAAATTTGAAAAAAGAAGACATATAGTTTATTTGTCACAAACTATGCACATTTTGAAGCTATTTTAGCTTTTGAATATACTACTGTAGGTTGAGTAGCAGACAATTTTAATTGAATGAGTAAAATATTTGAGGCATAAGCATGGGGAAATGAAGAGCAGGGTTATATGCAATAAATGTTCATCAAGTTTTGATGAGTTGGGTATGTGAGATAACTCAGTGGCTAAAGGCCATCAACCTTGCCACCAAGCATGACAACATTAGTTTTGTCACCTAAAACTTCATGGAAGAAAGAAACAACACTATAATTCTGTCCTCTGAATTGTATGTGGCACAGTTCAAGATGCATACCTGCATCCATATAGATTAACATATAAACAAAGAACCAAATAATTACATGTTATAAAAAGAAGTCTGCTGTGTTATTGAGCTGAGTATGATTATTTTGAATTTCTTATCCTTTGTCAAGAACGTACAGTGGGAAAATGGTAATTTTACTTTTGAAGACACTGGAATTTGGAACATGGAGACACTAATGATGAGAAAACTTAACAATGGTTATCAAATTGCTACAAGCACAGATATTTGTCTATGAATTCTATATTTATTTGTCTATAATTCATGATATTTGCCAGCAGAGATAAAGAATAAAAGGATCTTCAAAGACTTCCAATATTGCTAGACTTTTCTGGAAATTGTTACCTTAAAAATACCATCAGGTCACAAATATCTGTTCTAGCCTTATAGTGTCAGAAATAATAAAATAAAATGATGGGTTTGTCCTTTTAAAATCATAATTTGACTCAAAGAATTTACATCTATGATAGTATAAAATCTAGATGTAAAAGACAAGAAGGATTAGAATGCTTCTCTAATTTTTTCCTCAGTGAGAAATCCTTAGAGGTTCTGAATGAGACAAGTGATATATAAGCAGAGACTATCAGTCTCAGAGAATTGAACTTGAAGTATTGTCTAGTATTCCAGAATTTTGGAGTAGATGCAAAACTAGGTGGGCTCTTTTTGATAGCCACAGCAGAGGCAGGCTTTATTTTCAGAGTCCCTGGTTTTTTTTTTTTTTTGTTGTTGTATTTTTGTTGTAGTCCTGAGGATAAACTCCAAGAAATCCTATGTAGTCCAAAAGAGAACTGTCTTTGTTACCTGCCCAGCACCAGGAAACTATTTTAAATTAGGCACTGGCTCCACTTCACTCAATACTGTCTTACTTTCCTTGTTAGCCACAGTCCATAAAAGTTTTGCTTAAATAGCTCATTTTTAACCATTTATTTTTGCTTTCTTCTAAGCACATAGAAATATTTCCTTAGATAGGTGGATTCTTTCTTACTGCATGCTCAAAAAATGATAAATGTATTGCCTGTAGAGATGTGTCAGTGCTCAGGAGCACTGGCTGCTATTACAGAGGACTGGAGTTTGGGACTGGAAAACCACATGGTGATTTTCAATTGTCTATAACTCCACTTACAGGGTACTTGATAAACTCTTCTGATGTTTGAGAGAAACATGCACATAAGTAGTGCACATGCACTTATGTATATGCAGGCACAACACAACAAACACAAAAAGTAAAATGTCTAAAAATGTTAAAAACTTAGAATTATTCTTACATCAAAGTCTGGACTGCAAATAGAACTAAATTTGAACACTACTGCAGAATGTCATTTAAATATTACTAAATATTTTAATATAAACATGTAATGAAGAGCGCTGGGCCTTTAACAGAGTTACTGAATGACCATGGTTGTGAGTGTTACATAGAACAGGGAAGTAAGTATAAAAGGAACAAACAGAATCATTACAGATGGAGCCATAATCCTTTTTCTTCATTGTAAAATGCACCAGTTAGTTTTTCAACATATGTATGATACAAATTTGCTATGTCCTAATCTAGATCAATTAATTACCCAATCCTTCATTTTTATACTTTTCTGAAGGGATATTTTATAAGATGGATTCTTTTTCTTCTCTCTTCTTTCTTCTTTCTTTCTTTCCTTCTTTCTTTCTTCATTTTGTTGTTTTGTTTTGTAGTTTTGTTTGAGACAAGGTTTCATTATGTATTCATTTTTAGCATGGAAATTTGTAGCTTGCAGTATAGACCAACTCAGCTTTAACTCACATTGATCTCCCTGCCTCTGTCTCCTGTGTGCTAGAATTTAAGGTCTAAGTTAACACACACGCGCACGCACACACACACACACATACACACACACACACACACACACACACATACACACCTGCTCATCCCCATGTACACACAAACACACATATAGTTGGTTAGTTAGTTAGTTAGTTAGTTAGTTAGTTAGTTAGCTCATTAAATAAAATTTCTATCTCATTCTATGTACTTGCATTTTGTATAAGGAAATTTAGGGTACTCTGTAGAGGTTTTATAAAACTAGCAAGTGGATATTCTCAGTTGTTCCAATCATGACTGAAAAGATGAAATTTTAGAAGCCAAGATGCTTTTAAGTGTATTTTAAAGACAATTCTTTTAAGAAGAATTTTAAGAAAGGATAATGTTTTATGAAGGTAAATCAATAGTGCCATTTTGAATAGTACAATAGAAGGTTTCCCTTGACCCTCCCTTGATGAATTCATGAAGAATCATAAGTTGTAAGGAAAAAAGAGAATAAATTAGATTTTTCATTTGTAACCATGCTGAAGTAGAAACATGTGACAATTTCAAATAATTATTTTGCTAAAAATGTTGCTAAAAATAATATGATTCTCTGTGGTCTTCTGTTATTTTTCTTTTATTTAAATTTATTTTTAAAAACTGAGATTGTTGTATAAGATATCCTATGGCAAGAATATCTAATAAGAGAAAAACACATGGCTGGAGTAATGGCTAGAGAAACACAGAAATAGCAGAGTAAGTGGAAATCCAGTATTTTTAATAGCATTAATTTTATTAAACAAGTGTCATCATTTGTAAAATCTCAGTTTATCACAAGTTGAAAATGGAATTATTTAATCAGATAATGTCTGTGAAAATAAGTTACCACCTGAATATTATAAGGCATTTTCTTCATTATCATCATCATCATCATCATCTTCATCTTTTGCCATAGAAATAAAAACAATTGGCTGAGTCTTGGCAGTATCTCTGAAGAAGAACCACAATAACTATTAATAAGAATTAACTGGACGTTGACATTGATGGGTATTTTAATAGATTTAGAATATTTTTGCTAATTCTTTAAGAATTTTAGAGTGTTCTTTGATTATATCCATCCTTCCCCAAACTTCTCCAAGCTCTATTTATACCCCCTTACATTCTCAATTTCATGATCTGTCTTTTGCTTAGTTTTGTTTAATCCCATAGGCTCTATATTGTGTTAGTTAAATATTCTTATTTTCAGACCTACACTAGAGCAAAATCAGCCTACTAGATGCCATTCTCTTTCCCAGTAGCTATCAAATGTCAGTAGCTCCTCAACTTGAGGTAAGACTTTCCAAATCCCATGCTCCACGTTAGGATATGTCTGATTTGCACTTATGCAGGTCCTAAGAGTGCAGGCACAATAGTCATGAGTTTATATATCCAATTGCATGTTCTGGAAACATTTTCTTGAAATTGTCTGCCATTCTTCCTCTCACAATCATCCCACCTCCTCTCTTGTGAAGAATCCTGGGCATCAAGGGAGACTTGTGATATGGTTGCTCCATTTATGACTGAGCACTCTAATGTCTGCATAATAACACCTTGTTTGTTCCCATGTTAACTTGATATCTACTGCAAAAAGAACCTTACCTGATGAGACTTGAGAGATACTCTCAGCTATGAATATAGCAATAATTTATTAGGTATCTTATAGATATTATGTTTATTTAGCAGAATAAAGTACTATTTCTCCTTTAGGTTCTTGGCCTCAATAAATGTGCCATGTCTGGGTTCTGTCCTATAAAGAGTATTAAATCATACTAGAATATACTTTCTTACCTCTGTAACATTCATATCATCCTTTTACATTTTGACAGGACAGTTATTATTGTAGCACATAGAGTTAGCAGCCTTGTAAGATTGATGATTTTTGCTTTTCTTCTCCTGTAGCATGTGTAGTACTTACTAATAATATGAAAGTTAGCTAGTAGAGAGGCAGCATTCAGATAAGTATTTTAAAGATAGGTCCGTGTTTAATGACTAAGTTATATAGTGCATTCAACAAAAGACTTACTTTCATAATACAGAGGATAACCAAGAACAAGGGCAATGGTTTATAATGTTGGAGACTCTATGAGACTCAACTGTCCAAGAATTCCAGTTGGGGTAGGTAATCCTTGATTATTCATAGATTTATGTACTAACATGTAGACTCTAGTTGAGGTATTATCTTTATGCCATAATATAATGTCACTTAAAGACTTCATATCTATATATGTAAACATTTTAGGAATCATCTATCATAGTATGATTCCAAATAGGTTTTTCAAAAAGCTTTACTGTTAGTTTAAGTAGACAAAGTACAGTGATAAATATAAATGGGCTGTAAAGGGAATGCTAGAACAGGAAAACATAACTAATAGTGTACTGGCTGGTTTTGTGTGTCAACTTGACACAGGCTGGAGTTATCACAGAGAAGGGAGCTTCCGTTGTGGAAGTGCCTTCATGAGATCCAGCTGTGAAGCATTTTCTCAGTTAGTGATCAAGGGACTAGGGCCCCTTGTGGGTGGTGCCATCCCTGGGCTGGAAGTCTTGGGTTCTATAAGAGAGCAGGTTGAGCAAGCCAGGGGAAGCAAGCCAATAAGGAACATCACTCCATGGCCTCTGCATCATCTCCTGTTTCTG
>JADRCD010201342.1:0-23127 GCA_019843815.1 Montemys delectorum
AAAAAAAAAAAAAAAAAAAAAAAAAAGAAAAGAAAAGAAAAGGACCCATACTGCAACGTGAAAAAAAAAATCTCCAAAAATTTCACTTCCAAATTAATTCCAATATGACTGTATTTTCTGTAATATTGTGATTGTATTACAAAAGTTATTATAAGTAAAATAACATCAATCTTATTTTACTTTTGAAAGATCACTAATTTCCCGCAAAACTTGCTATGCAGACCGTAAAGCAATGCAGTAAGGATGTTGAAGAATTATTACTTAATGATGAAGTCTAAAATATAAACTATGGCTCAAATATTTATTCCATTATTTTTCAAAACTTTTCAACTATTGAGTATTAACTTCTAAATCAATCATAATGACATCATGGTCTTATAAAACTTATTCTTTCTCTTAGTCCATATTTGAGATTGCTAATTTTCTATTTTTAGTTCTGTTTACTGTATTACTGTGTGAAATATTTGAAATTATTCATCCTAATATTTTAATGATGAATTAGTAGGGTAAATCTTCATAAAATTTATTTTATACTATATAAACTTTTCATTGATTTATGTATTTTGGTTATAAATATTCTAGTCTCTTTGCTCTGAGTTTATTTACTATCAATTTTCATTTTATTATTGTAAAGTAACTTTCTTTTGTTTTTTTCTTTATGATATGCTACTGCTAATCCAACTCACAGTCTTGCATATACCAGGAAAGTACTTGGCCCCTGAGCAATTCTACCCCACCTCAATCCTTTCTAATAATAATCTGTTGCAATCACAACTCTTCTCAGGTCATAATTATTTTTTAATAACTTCCAGGTGTTGCTTCATATATTTGTTGAAAGTTGATCATTTTAATATTCTCTCCAATTACTTTCTATATCAGTCAGCTATGATATTTTATTAGTGTGATCTGCAATTAGAGCTCTAATTATATTTTTAGCTTGAACTGATTTTACTAAACCACATTAGATGTTTAAAAAACTAAAGAACTTATTTTCAGTACTAGAGATAGGATCAAGGACTCACACATGCAAAGCAAGAGCTCTACAACTGAGCTTTCAGGCCAAAGGTTAAGTAAAATGCTTAATAACATCACTCATTTTTGTATATAATTTCAAGAACTATGAAATATTTTAAAAATCAGCATTTGGAATAAATTTCACAATGCTCACTCTTATTGTTTTCTCTTTTTCTCTCAGTTTTTATTTCCTACATAAACAATTGACATGAAATAATAATTTCCACCTACAGATGGACAGAAATATTATCCAATTACATATATGATTTTTCAATTTTCTCATAGTGGAAAATATTAATTGATATCAACATATAGAATCATTATGAAATATAAAACATTATTTTCATTTTTTAATTTTATTACTCCTTTGAGAATTCCACATATTGCATTTGATTACATTAACTCCAACTACCCAGATCATCACATCATTCTTTACCCATACAACACTGTGTGCTCCTTTTCATTTTAATACATCAAGTCCAATTTGAGCTATCCATATACTTTTCAGTGTGTGATAATCCACTGGATCGAGGTTCACCTGCTAGGGGCTCATCGTGAAAGAAAATTGCCTGCCCTCTCAGTAGCTACCAGTTCCCAATAGCTTAACTCAGGGTGCAGTGGTTTGCCTATCCCCACTCCATGCTGAGATACTTCCGATTTGATTTTTCACGGGTGTTGTGCATGCTATAACAGCCACTGTGAGTTCATATATGTGAATTCATCTCTTGTGTAAAAGGCTGATGAAACAATTGTGAGATGTTCGACTTGCACCAATCAGAATAACTAAGATTAAAGAAAAATGGAAGGAAAGGCTGATGTGGATTCAGAGAAAGGAGAATGCTTATTCCAGGCTGATAATTGTGTAACCTTGTATAGGCACTGTGGTAAACAGTGTAGAGGATGTTTAACATTCTTAAATACCTAAACATCAGTCAATTCTGCATGCATATCTGTGAATACATAATTATGAATACTCATTTAATTGAGTCTGATTGTGGCCACTCCCTTCTGATGTGTAGTTGGTAAAAATCATTTTTCATTGTGTAGTTTCTTGTTTTTATCCAAGAAGGAGTCTCTTGTCACACAGAAAATTTTTATCACATGAATTTCCATTTATTAATAGTTATTCCTGGTGCCCTGAGTTGGTATACTTCATATGTACATAATGAGAGAATTAGGATGGGAGTCTTTGTACAAGGAAGCCATAGTTTAAAATTTTTGGTGGCACAAAATTTAAATATTATATTACTTTGCCAATCATTTTTAAGAATTTTGGTTTATCACCAGAAAATACTGTCATATGCACATCGATTTTATGGGCTTAACCTGTATATGTTATATATCAAACATCATAGCAATTATATTTATGCTAAATATGTTTTTTAAACTTCAGCAAAGTCAAAACATCTAACATTTCTTAGAGAATATAATGAAATTACCTCTAACCAAACTTTGTTTTTTGTTTCTTTTTAATATAGTCTTCGCTGTTTTAGTCATTGCTCCAAATTTTTATTTCTTTACTACTCTCCAATACACTGTGAAACTTCATTGAAATTTATTATGGATTTCAAATTTATTTTTGTTCAATAAGATACAAATTTGATTCTACTGACAAATTTAAAACTGTATTAACAATTTATATATTTTGAAAGCTTTAGCGATTTTTGATTGGAATGCAAATTTTAAATTACATGTGATAGTTTGAGAATGAAAATTATGAATGAATGAAAAATTATTCATAACTTAATTAAGAAGAAGGAATTCTGTCAAAAACCTGAATATAGACTTCATTCAATGTGTAGTAATATCATAATTTGTTTACTTACTTATTTATTTTCAAGTATTATCTATTAAATACATTGAAAAGAGCATTGTAAAATTAGTAATTAAATTATGCCTTGTCTTTAGTTACTTTTCAAAACCTTTGTTCTAAGTATTTCTCATTATTTTTTGGGAAACTCCTAATTGTACTTTGTAGGCCTAGTTGGCCTTGAACTCATGATCCTTCTGTTTCTGTCTGCTGAAAAACTAGTGTTATATAGCTACACTATGAAGAGTGTTTGTTTGGAAGCAGGACTTGCTAAGTACTGAAAGCATTCACTATATACATTTGAGGGAAACGATATTCAATTCATAACTAGCCATGGTTTTAGAACTAACTTGGGACAGGGTATTTTAGAAACAATGAAATACCATCTCTGAATATTTACAAGGCTAGCTACAAAGGAATTCTCAATCCACCCCAGTCTTTTGAATACTGGAATTGTAAATGTTTGCCACTGCACCAGAAGACTAAATTCAGAAATTGAATTTAACATATTTTTAAGTCATAGCTGAGAACCAACTCTTAGGGGCTTAGAAAGAACTATAAAGTATGTAGCAGCACCAGATATAGACAGTAAGCAGAGTTGCTAGGATTGATGGTGACTAAAGATGTATATTTGAAAAAGATTAGATACATACGCACACTCATACACACACACACACACACACACACACACACACACACACACAAACACATTCTATATGAAAGCTTGGGCTCACTGTTGACTGGATGCTTCTTTGGTTTCACAAAGTACTATAGGCTCAGGAGAATAATCAAAAGACACCCTTCTCAGTAAAGTTCACAATCTCCCTTGAGGGCACAGCATGAGGAGTCCCATATTGGAAGAGAAACAAACAAACAAAAAAAATCTCTAGAACTGAGAAAGAAGCTCCCTTCTGAAAAGTGTTTCACAATCTCTGTGGAGAGAAGTTGACATAGTCTTTTGTAGCAAAAGAAAGTCTCTTAAAGAA
Source organism: Montemys delectorum (assembly GCA_019843815.1). Lineage (NCBI taxonomy): Eukaryota > Metazoa > Chordata > Mammalia > Rodentia > Muridae > Montemys > Montemys delectorum. The sequence continues at coordinate 3,811 of JADRCD010201342.1, forward strand.
TCTAACTCCATGGCCAAAATAAAGAACAAAAAGCGTAGGATTTTGCCTGGAGAGTCACGGAATTAATGGCCAATGAAAACATAGAATGCATCGTGATATTTACATTAACGTGATGTATTTTTTGGAATTCAAAACAATACTGTAAGTAGTCAGTAAGGAAGCAGACACTACCTTGATGAGTGGAATAAACTTCAATTAAATAGCCAAGCATAAAAAGAGCAGAATCAAAGATATCAAGGGAGGAGTATTCCAAAACAGAGCAATGAAACCAAAAAGTTTAGATAATAAACCTGCCATTGGACCATGACAAAAAGAGAAACTATAAAACAAGTAAAGTCAGAAATAAAAATGAGAACATGATTATTGAACTCAGAGAAATAGAAAAGTTTATAAGATACTAGATAAGTAACTATTTATCAATACATTAGTGGCCCTTCTTTTACCTATACTCTAGTCTATTATTGCCTGTTTCTTGTCAGCTTTGGGTTTAATTTTCTCTTTTTCTGATTCTGGAAGGGATACTCTACATTCTTTATTTAAGGTGTTTTCTTGTATACGATTATTGGAAGCTCTAACTTTAACTGTGAGGAAGGACTTTGGAGTGTACAGTAAGATAGGGTAATGTTGCATTCTTGTTATCAGAATTGTGTGAACATTCCTTTATTTCTTCCCTGAATATCTCCAACATGTAGTTTGACTTCTATATATGCATATATATTTCATTTTAATGTCTGTCAGTGACTTGAAATTTCAATCCTCTGCTGCTAAAGAACCTACTTTGTAAGGTTAAGTAGTCATTTTAAACTCATTGAGACTTTGCGCTAGCCAAATATTTGCTTACTTCTAAGTCTCTCATGGAGTAGTTTGCTGTGGTTGTGGCTGTTGTTATTTTTATTGTTTTGGTTATGATTGTTTTGGTTGGTAACAGATAAGTACATGGAGTATATTTGATACTGAAAGAATAAACTTTAATTGGAAAAAGCAAGCCTATTCTAACTATTAAAAAAAAAATCATTGAGTTCTACAGAATTTGGCTCTGGTTTATTTAGATGTGTGATGTTTTTAATTATTTTCCAGCTATTTTATAATAAAGTTAATAAATAAAAAAAAAGTCAACCTTGCTTTAGAATGAACCCATAATAGATTATTGAATTAATAAGAAAAACTATTCTCTAAATAGAACGCTTCTGCTGCTATTGTAAACCATGATAAGGTTTCCTGTCACACTCAGATGTCTATCCTGTTGACTCCTCTGTGTATATATAAAATACCAGATGTTTGGCCTTTCTGCTACTCTGCCAACCAGCTTGTTCTCCAGTCATTGCTGCTACCACTGTATTGTTACAGCAGCTGCCTTTTCTCTGTCTTACCAGCTCAGCCTCTTCTGTAGACTAACACTGTCAGTAGGCAAAGAAAAACATACAGAATAACCCTTGCTTACTTAATATTGAAATATGAGGCATGGACACAGAAGGGTGTCTTCCAATCAAAACCCTTTTAGAATGAATGCCTTCACCACCAATATCTTCACTGAATATATTAACGTAAAAGAACAATTTCCTTTACATCAATCTTTCCTACTATTTCATAAGGAAAATTCTTCAAAAGTACTTCAACTAGCTAAATATTTTGTTCTGTGAACGTTTCCATTAGATATGACCTATAAGTCATGATGGAGCACGTTCAGCTTTCCTGTATTAAGTATTTTAAATTCATTTATCTGCCGCTGAGCTTACAAATATATGTGAATTAACCAATTTGAGTTGGGAAGCTATGTCTATTGGTATATTTATATGAGTTTTGTGAATTAACTGATTTGATTGTATGTCTACTTTGTATTGTTCTTCATGCTTGATACTTACAAATTTCAAAAGGAAACCTATTAAAATATGTTTTTATTTGTTTTTAGATCTATGTATTGGAAATTCTATTGTAAATTCTGGAAAAGTAAAACTTTAAAACATTGCAGCTTATAAATTTGAACCAAGTATAATTTTGGCATAATCAGATTATGGAATAAGTCATCCATTCACAGAATCCTTGGGTCATGACATCTCCCAGCTGCCAGTTTTGGGGAATCATTACCTTATTTCTGTTACTGTCTGCTATTAACAAATATAAACAGAATTGTAGAATAGGGATCTAAATCTAATTGTAGAACAAGCAACGCCAGCAATGGATAAAATTAATTGAGGATATAGTTATTATCCTAAATGTTTCATGATCTAATCTTAGACAACAACATGAAGTCAGAATTTTATGTTAAAAAATCCTTTTTGTTTTTTAAATGTCATTGTCAACTTTATAAATAGATATCACCCTGAACACTTTAAAAACAATTTTATTTTGAGAACTTCATACATGAGGATTACAACTGTTAATTTTTATTGATTAGACTAAGAGAACATTTTGTTTCTTTTATTTAAGCAGCTTGGAATAATTAAATTGAGATACTCTGAAATTGTAAGTGACAATTTAAATGATCAAATATAGTAGTGAAATATAGAAGGCATGTATCCCATGGATAAGAATGGGATTAACAATTAATATACAACAGAGCATAAATAAACTCATGAGGCAATTGATATGTGAATTACATATGAATAAAACAACTTTATTTTTCAAGAGACTACAGGACATTTCTCAATTTGAAAATCCAATTTTTAGGGGAATATAATATTTTCAGGTGAATTTATTCCATCAATGGCTTTACTAAGTCATCACCTGTACTTATTAAGAACTTTGCATTACTTAACACATTACAAAGATTTCTTGGTCAAAACCTAGAAATAAGTTGGTAGGGGTATATTAATAAATTAACTCTACTAAATGGCTCTGTAAGTTTTTTACTTTTTCAACTTTGAAGGCTATAAATTCAAAATACAAGGCATTTCTGGTAAAAGTCTCATTCTCTTTCATTGTTTCTTCTTGGACTTGAAGGTGGCTACCCTGACAATGCCTTTCCACATTTCTTCCCTCTGAGAAGGCAGATCGTTTTTCTGAGTATACTATTCTCTTCTGCAAGAGCTATTTTCACTGCTAAGTATCTTTCTTTCAACTTACCTCCCTCTGTGTACGGCATAATCACAGTCAGAGTTATGGGGGTTTGGGCTTCACTTAATGAACTTAGGCAAGTTTTAGCCAACCGCAGCTGAAATAACAGAAATCCAAGTTTCAATTAATCTGGACGCCCGATATTTCTCAGACAACAACCAGTCAGCACACATCAGCAGATATGAGGTCCCCAACACATATAGAACAGAGGACTGCAGGGTCTGGGTTCAATCAGAGACGATGCACCTAACCCTCAAGAGACTGGAGGCCCCAGGGAGTTTAGAGATCTGGTGGGGTAGAGGATGTGGGAACATCCTCATGGAAAAAGGGGGCAGGGAGGATGTACGGGATGTGGAACAGTCGGAGGGTGGACCAGGAGGAGAGTAAAATCTGGAATGTAAAAAAAAGAAAGATAAAAGTAAGAAACAAATGTTTATTCTATTTTTGATCATTTTCCTCAAAGAAATTAGTTTTCCCAAGCTACTTTCTATGGCTACCCAGATGATATATAAAACTCTTGCATTTGTATATTACATATGCATTTTAGAATTAATATTAAGCTATACATGGCAGATGAAAAACATATATTCTGCTCTCAAGTGACTAAGAAAAGTGATACAAAATAGTAGTACAAAGTCAACCTTTGCTGAAAGGTTGGACCATGCATGCTTCAAACTCCAAAGATAAGTAAATTAATATTAGTATTTTTCATAAAAGTATAAATGTAGAAATATACATATAATATGTAATTACTAGACATTTATAATTTGTCTTATTAACAAAAAACATTTCACTATTATTTCTGAAGGAAAATGAACTGGTAATAGTTCTTGGGTAAAGGGGAAGTAGAAAAGGAGCTGGGAAGAGTGAAGGAAGGAGAAATGACAGTAGGGATGAAAGAAAATTAAAATATAGAAAAAATAAAATAGAAACATGCATAACTTCAATCCATATTTTAAATAAGTTATATAGGTATTTTGTTAGCTGTTTTGAAAGATTATTTTGAGTTCATCCATTTAACTTATAACTTATATTGTCAAACTGTTTAGAAGTTAAAAAGTTAAGTTGATGACTCTCCCAGAAGATCCATGTGGAATTTCAGCACCCACATCACATGACTCAAGGAAATCCATGGAGCCTCATGCCTGTGAACATACATGCACATCACATACATTCATGTAGGTTCCTACACGATTAAACCGAAAATCAATTTTGGTTATAATAGCAAAGCTAAAATCGGAACTTTATCACAATATGTCCCATAGCTTGAGAAGTAAGTAGTCATTAGTTATTGTTCTTTCAATATTAATTTTCATGTTATTTTTCTTGGCCCTGAATTATTATAAAATGATAGATTGTGTTAATGATGGCTTTTATTCTAACATCATTCATTCCTAACTATAATTCAACACTAATCTAAGGTGATGAATGAATGACATTATTATTAAACAAAGTTACACCAAGTAATGTTTTCCAAACTGAAATTTCCATGATTATATAAGTGTGTAATATGTATGTCTTTAGAGATTCATAAGCCATGGCCCTATTCATGAAATCCATTATGTGGAAAGTCTCCAAAATTTTGGAAGCAGACACATGTTACTATACTAAAACTCAGGATCCTGACCTAGCTATTTCATGATTTATCAAAGAATGAGGCATATTGCTAAGAGTTCAGACTATAGTTTTTGGGTAAGGACCAGGCTCAGATTGGATTCTCAGAAGGAGAGTTTTTAAATTTGTTTGCTCTTGAGGCTAGTCAGTATAGAGAAGCACTGCTTACAAGACCTATTGACGAACAAGTTAAGGAGATGGCCTGGGTATCTTCTTAGGGATTTCTATCATAAGTAATACTGAACTTGAAAAATTCAAAAATCAAACTACAAACTGACCAAAGATAAAGAACAAAACAAAGAAAAAAACAAAGCAGTTTATGGTGACAACATGATGCTTCAAGACACATGTGTTCTATTGTAATTTTTTTTCAAAAATTATTTAAAATAGGATCTCATAATTAATTTGTTAATAGTCATCAACAATAAAATTATGTCCTATAAACTTTTGAGAAATTTAAGAATTAAAGAGAACTTATGAAAGAATTACTCTTAATGTAAGGCTGACAATATTTTACGTAGTAAAACATGGTTTTAATGTTATGTAAGAACACAAATAAAATCTTTCCAAATGAGCTGCTTCTGTAATATTTTGTAGCATTCATAGGCTAACTACACAAATGAGATAGTTTCGTAATGACTTTATGGGAAATACCATATTATCTTTCAAACTTTGGAAAAGTATGCTGAAGGGTACAGAATTGTCTGCTGGACTTGGCATTTCACTTATCCACCTTATTCACTTATGCAGGGAGAAGAGTATGCTCCTTTTTTGTGAGCTGTTGATCTTAGAGAAATGAGCTGTCATTGGCAGAGAAATCTGTCAGCCTAACAGAAACTTCCAAATGGAGTGTCTCAAGAAGTTATTTATTACGATGGAGGCTGCCTTATAAAAATTAATATCACACTATTTGGTAAAACAAAACATTGCTGACCCAACAGAAATAGCTGTGCAGTTCTACAAGTATATATTACTTTCCGTTGATTATTATTAATCTCAAAACGCCTTCAAATCTCTTTCTCGTGCTACTTTACACCCCTTCACCTTTCCACGGGAAGAGTTCTCTGCTGCTGAGTGTGCACGTTCAATTGTCACCTATCCATGAACAAAGGCAGGTCAGAGTGCTAAAGTATCATTTGTTCACAGAAGGGAAGAAATACAAATGATCATTTTGGAATTAAATTCAGAAATTTTCATTTTGTTGATGATAATGTGATGTGTGTTCTATAATTTGCATTTAACCCTAGCTTTAAAAAAAAGAGAACATTTATAATTATTTAAGTTTGGAAATCATTCAGTGTATTTAATGTTGCTGATTTATATATTTTTAGGAACAACCACTTCATATTTCATAATCACTGCACATTCTATCCAGGAGAAGATGAATTCTCTTTTATCAGTCATTAATACATTCATAACTTTTAGTCCATTGTCTGGGGTGGAGTTCACGCAATTTTTCCTATCTAGCTTGACATTTCAACTAGTGCTGTCATTATTCAGAACTTGTGTAGGCAGCGATATTACTGAAATTTTGGTAGTGTCACTTCTCTGTCACATACAGAAGGCATGATCTCCCAGAAGATTGTTTCTTTGGCTCTTACAAACTCAACTTCCTCTTCCATAACTCTCCAGAACTTTATGTGTAGGGTTGTGTTGTAGGTGGATCACTCAGACCTGGATTCTCCATGCCCAGCTGTGCTCTGCATTTCTACGAATGACTTTCTGTCAAGGTCTTTTGCTGCTTCAAAGGTAATTATTTCTGATGTGGAGTAAAGTTACACTAACATGTACGTACAGAGATGAGTATTCAGAATTGAGTAGGGAATTATTAAGATTTAGGAAAGTGTCAGTGATACTTATCTTTGAAATCAGTTACCTTAATTGCCACAAATAGTTGCTACCCTTAAGTGAGCCTTAAGTTCCATCAGTCAATTGTTAATGAAAGGTGATTTATTTGTTTTCTTGTTTCTCTGTGCTTTTGAGTCTTTTGCATATTATAGGTAATAATCCTCTGACAGATGTACAACTAATGATTCTCCCAGTTGGATCTGTTCATCCCCACTTAAAAGCTTAATTTGCTCTACATTAGCTTTTTAGTTTTATGAGGGCCCTTTTGTCAAGTATTGACCCAAGTCTCTGAGAAGATTGAATCTGTTTCAGAAAGACCTTTTCCACACCTACATGTTGAGGGTTATAGCCTTTTTACTTCTTCTATAAGTTTCAGACTTTAAATTGAGGTCTTTGATTGATTTGGAGATAATTTTTTTGCAATATGATAGTGATATGCTTATTGTCATTCAGTTTCCCTGTCAAATTCTTATTAAAGTATTGTGTATTTTGTTTATCTATATAATTTCTACTGATTGAGCTTTACCTTACTTCTTTTTTTAAAAAAAAGTCTATGTCCTGTCACTTGTTTTTCATTAATTTCTGATTAAACATAGATTCTGCTCAGTGGTTTAAGTTTGCTTTCCCTAAACACAAAATTCTTCATGTAACCAATAAAATTCATAGCAAATCACATGATATACCATGTGTAGCACTGGGTTCAACTGCTAATAACAAATAAAATGAAATTGAATATGTATAAAAAACTTTTGATTTCACTTTCAAATAATTGAAGCTATAAATGATAAATGTGCCTTTGTTCAGGTTTTCTGGTTTGCTGTGTATTTAACACCGTGCAAAATTATTATCAGCATATTTTCCTTGTTTTTTCTGCTCTGCCTTTATTATGACAAATGATACTCTCTGTAGATCTGTTGCTAAGATTCAGGAAAGAAATCACATACTGTCAAAAGCTTTCTGGATAGGGAAAAATAATGTGCTCTTCAAGACTTTTCATAATTAGAATAAAGTACACCTCACAAGTAATGATAACATTAAACAGAATTTTAGAGAGAAGTTCTTCTTTCAGAGGCTTCAATAATTCAGAAGCAATCCTCTTCTTGAACTGTTATTCTAATACTTCTTGTTGGCCTATAGAGCAGAACATCCTCTATATTTATTTTCTGAGGCAGCTTTAACTATGTGTGTCAGATTTTAGCTTCTACCTTTACACTATCAAACTCGATCTAACTTTAGCATGCCTTTATATGAACGGGTACTCTTGTTTCACTATGTTTCATTGTTTTATATTTGGAAGTAATACTACATTTTGAAGATGGCTATTTTTTTCAACATAATACACTCAATACAGCAAGAGTTCTTATTCAAAAGCTATTTTTTTCCATGTACTATGCTTCCTGACAGAATGAGCACTTTGGCTTCAAGATGACACAGTGGTAATATTTGCAATATCCACATTGCAAATATTTTCTGCTCTATTTGAGAATACTCTTGTTCATCTGGTACTTTTCAGAATAAAGGGCAAAACCAATTCATAATTGCATAACATAAAGTAAATCGTGGTCTATGTTTCCTGTAAAAATTGATACCAACATATTCCAGCTGTTCATAATAGGACTACATGCGAATCAAAGAATACAATACCCAGCTTCAGGCATACCCACAATTATGTACACATTGATTTATGAATATATCTAGTAGGAAATCCATGACCTTTGCAATATTTTTATTTATGCTGGTGATTTTTATTGTTTTATTGTGTTTGACATTTGTATTCTTTTTTTTGTGTGTGTGTGGTGTAAGAAGAAAAAATTTTGACTTAATACATGTCAGTAGCTATTCAGAGGCATGTATTCTTTATTGTTCTGATATCATCCAAAATATAAATTCCCTTATTACGTGTTCATGAGCATAGTATGAAAGCTCTCATGAGATTACATCACAAAATATGTAACTTGACCAACTAATATAAATGTATGTTTTCATCTGAACTGTTTGACCACTGTAGCTCCTGGTTCCTATTAAAGCGTGGTGGTGTCTGATGATAACATTGAGATTTTCACTATAGTTGCTGCAGGATATATGCAAGAGGCTCCTGTTACAAAGGCAGTAATGGGAGTGTTTAAAACTTGGACATTAGCAAGCATAATAACTTTTTACTCATTTCCATAAGTGATAATAGTAATATAAAATAATTGAGAGGGTATGCCATTGACATGCACTTCTAATGAGTTTTTGATATTTTCTAAGGATAAAAATTTTATTCCTAGGTGTGAATCAATATGTTGTGCCAAACAAAATGCATTTAAGATAGATTAAAATTATCTTTTAAACAGGCCCTTGGAAATGTGACAATATATACTAGTGCAAATTGACTGACTTTTTTGGGTTGAATTTAAGGTTTATGTACCAAATCAAGGTCCAGGATGTGATTAGGAAGGCCAGAGAGAAGGCAACGGACTTCAGAATGCCTAATGATGAATGCGAAATTGCTTACCAAGGATTAGGTGTTTAGTATCTGGAACAAATTCAGAAATCTGAACCACATATTTGTGATAATTTGAGTCAAGATGCACCTTAACATTTTAGAATTTTGCACTCATACATAAAAAGAAAAACGTAACTGTCATTAAGAATTGCAAGAAAGAGGCACTAAAACATTAGACATGTAGCTAATTCTCAGGATGTGATTTGTGAAATTAGTACAGTTGAAAATAATCACATAAATAGATCTGTTCTGGAACAACTAGCAAGGACAGGCTGACAATATAGTGTATACATTCAGTAAATCAGAAATGCAGCATGCAAGGAGATGCTCACAAATCAACTACATCATAGAATCACCAGCGTACTTGCATTTTGACTTAAAGCTAGTTCACAATTTGCTTAATGTTGTTATTTTGCTTATGTTGTTTATTTGCCTTTGTTTCTGAGGCAAGATTATATTTTGTAGCTAGCTTCAAACTTATGACAAAATGTTGCTGCTCCAAACAAACAAATAAAAAGATATTAGCCTACATGTTCCAACTTCTTTGCACTTCAATTGCTTGAGAGCTAAGAACTCACTCATGGCTGTGTCAGTAGAGGATGTTAGTGTCCTTGTAATTAGATTGTTTTCCTAAACCTAATCTTTGAACATGTCTTCACTGAGAATCTTGTCTTTAATGCATGAGTCTGAGTAGATGATTCAGATTTAAATCATAGTGATAGAAAGTATGCCTTTTGATCACTGAATCAGTGTTACAGTTGCCATAATAGACTCTGAGTTAAGGATAAGAACCATTTGCTCAAATCTGGGTTTCAATTTTTATACTGAGAAATTGTCAACTGGGAAAAGTAACTTCCTTTCCTGGATTTGACTTGTGTTTTTAACTGTAAGTTGTTATTAACTATAAAGCAGTAATATAGTGTTTCTCACAAGTACTTTTAGTGAATTAAAATGGAAAATGAATACTCAAACTTTTAAACTAGAATAGAAGAACACACTGAATATAAATGGTCAATTGCTTTTAACTCAACAGCCATAGATAACATTTCATGGATTCCAGTCATTACAGCTTGTTGTTCTCCTCATTTTGTTCCACAAAGAAAATCTCTTTGAGTGTTTATAGTTGTCACCTTGCTAAATTACAGACTTCATCTAGCACTCCTTTAACAACAACAAAAAGACCCATGCTGCCTCCTGACCTTCTGTACCTTTCCCAGAGAGCATCAGTGGTCTCACACCACAAGCACCATGACCCTGTGGCTCTTTTGTTTGAATAAATGGGAAGCCACAGGGACACCCACAGTTCATTCCACAGCATTCCCTTCAAGCCATTGTGAACAGTTTTATATAACTTATTGATTCGTCAAAGAAGTGAAGCAAGAAAGAGGAAATAAAACTTCTTGATTCTGTGTAAAAGTTAGACTTAAATCACATCTATATACATAGCAGAGTGCATGGGTACAACTCTCTGTGTACATAAAATACATTTTAAAATAGTTGTTTAAAATTTTGAATATAGATGCATTGATAGAATGCTTTTGATTACTCATGTTTCAAAACTCAACTAGGTTCAAAATAAAAATTGAGAGTAAAGTGTTTCTCAGATATCACAATAAGTGCTTTCACATATCCCATATTATCTTATATTTGGAAGATTAATTATCTAAAAATGTACACTAAAGTGTTAACAGAAGACAACATGAGAAAAGTGAAAAGAAATTACTAAAATGGAAAATTAAATGGCACAGCCTCATAAGGTTCAGCTGGGACTGTGACATCCATAAGTTAGTTGAAACAATCCTGAACATGCTAAAGCAATGTAAACAACTGACCTGAGCACTAAGTCACTTTTGTTGGTTACAAGGGTCATTTAAAATTCAGTTAAATTTGGTACTATACACATTGCTTAGATTGCTTAAGGACTATTTCTGCTCTTCCATGGAAAACCAGAGTGCAGTTCACAGGAACTATATTGTGGTTCATAATTGCCTGTAACTCTAATGCTTGGGTTTTTGGATTCTCTCTTCTGGAATCCATAAAAAAAATTCATGTATGTAGTGAACATACGTAGATGCAGGCAAACATTCATATGTGGAAAATGGAGATCAATATATTTAAATTTTTATGTATATATTTTTTGTTTATTTGTTTTGTTTTCTGTCTGCAAGATCAAAAGATGATGTCAGCTCCCCTGGTGTAGGATTAAAGATTCTTATGAAATACCAGGTAAGAGTTTGAATTGAAGAATGCATATTCTGGAACAGAAGCCAGTACTCTTAATGACTGAGTCATCTCTAGAGCCATTCGAAATAATGTTTTATTAAAAACATATCTCCTAGGAATATCAGAAGCTACACATCAGAGAAGGAGATGGATGGGAGAGAGAGTGAGGCAGAGTATGGGATGGTGACAGAATGTTGGGTTGGAGACAGGAGAGGCTAGGGGAATAAAAAAATAAGCTATTGAAAAAATAACAGAAAATTTAAAAGATACTACTAAAACACTGGAAAAAATCTTTACTAAAGTACTAAAAACAGTCAACAAATTTTTGCTCAACAAATTGTATTTATTAGGTTTACATCTGTGTCACACATAGTAATAAAAAATATGAACATCTAGTTCTAGCATGCATGGAAGAAAGGAAACAAAACATAGTGGTTGATGATTGTTAAGTTGTAATAATGTCATAAAGAATAAACCCATTGGTCACCTATGAGGAAGTCCGTGTACAATGTAAGAAAAAGGTGATTCTCAAAATAAAGTTTGTTGCATATGTGATCAAATCAAATTGAAATGCATAGGAATATAAATGACATTAACTCATAGGATATGAATTTTCAAGATATGTAGCGTTTCAGTTATTCCCCCATACAAATGATACAAACTCTCTGAAATTTATAACTGTATTTCTTATAAATACACTTCTCTTTGTTTTAGATAGTTAGATATAACTATTGGTATGGGTCTTTACCTTAAAATTCCTAGTGTACTTAAGTGTGAAAATTCATCTAACCTCCATGGCTCTTTATGCATTCTGTATTGAGATCTGTTGTCTTACAGCCTCAGTGGATCTCCTTTGGTTCAATTTTCCCCTTGGATTTGCATATTTTAAACATATATTACATGCAGCCTTCCAGATATATGCAAATAGTATTCTACTTAAAAAACATTTTAAAATTTATTTCCTTTGTTCTACTTTCTGATGATTTGTTCATTCAATAGCTCTATGTTTATCTTGAAAACAACCATTCAATATCTCCATCCAGGCTGATCATCAGGAAGACACTGTATTATGGCTAAATACAGTGTCTACAGGGCTATTGTGAAATTGGAGCAGAGGATGGCCTAGTTGGTCATCAGTGGGAGGAGAGGCCCTTGGTCCTGTGAAGGTTTATGCTCCAGTGTAGGGGAATGCTAGGGCCAGGAAGTGGGAGAGGGTGGGTTGGTGAGCAGGGAGTGGGGGGAGGTAACAGGTTTTTGTTTTGTTTTGCTTTGTTTTGTTTTTTTGAGGGGAAACCAGGAAAGGAAATATAATTTGAAATGTAAATAAAGAAAATATCTAATAAACAAATCACTACCTGTGGGGCAAGAAAACCGTGACACCAGACAGAAGAACTGAGACGGTTGAGCAGGCTCAAATCCCAGGAACCCTTAGAGTTGCAAAAGGCAGGTGTGGTACTAGCTCCCTGCCAAATCACCTGATCTGGAACACATAACAGTGATATCCCACTGAGAGTCTATGACAGTTGCTCATGTAGCACAAAAACCTGGAGTTCTCCATGCTAGTATGGTACCTAGATAGGCCCACAATGTTTAGCCAGTGAGCTTCCCCTTCCTGGGCATTCCTTCCCTCCATTGGTATTTAATCCCTGCTTTACCCTGAGTAAAGTGTATTTATTCATTCATATGCTTCATCAAATGAACCGGTTTGGATAAGTAAGGGCCATCTCTTTCATCAAGGGACTCACTATATTCATCAAAGAATTGCACCTAAATCTCCCAGAGAGTGCCCTTTCCCAGCACCTCTGTATTCTTGGCAATCACTGGAAACCAGGCCTGGTTCTGCCCAGGTACCAGGCTTATCTCCTTGCTTCCTGGCACATAGACTTCATGAGAGGAAGCATGGATGCACCGACCCATTCCCAACTCCCAATAGTATCCAAGACATGCATGGACACACAGAAGAGAAGGAACCACAGCAACCTTCTGGAACTCTGCTGTTTCTTACCCGGAAACAAGAGACTGAGACTCTTACTACGGACTGTGTTCTGTCTCCTCTTAGTGGCCTGCCAGTGCTAAGGCACCCCAGCAGTGAGGCAGATACATAGACTAGCAACTATCATATTTAAATTAATTTTCTTTTTGGTGAAAGCACACAATTTTCTTATATCTTATACGTGTTCGTGTAGTGAATATAGGCGAAAGGCAAACTTCTTCAAATGTCAAGAGAAATGATACATTCAAAAAGAGTTTAAAAGCACAATTTTGAGATACGTATTTATAGAACAAGATAACTTGTTGAATAGGCAAATATTTTAGAAGACATCTTCTTTAACCTTTTATAGTCTTTAATCCTTTTACCCTGATAAAATTTCATGTGACAAAAAAAATGCATAGCTATACAAAATATGTATCAAATAAAATAATTATTAATGATAAATCCTTAGTAGTATAAAATAATATTGTTATATATTTATAATTTTTAATTTCTTAAAGATGAAAGAAGTAGCCGGGCCGTGGTGGCACACGCCTTTAATCCCAGCACTTGGGAGGCAGAGGCAGGCAGATTTCTGAGTTCGAGGCCAGCCTGGTCTACACAATGAGTTCCAGGACAGCCAGGGCTATACAGAGAAACCCTGTCTCGAAAAACCAAAAAAAAAAAAAAAAGAAGAAGGAAAAAAAAGAAACATAAATATAATCAAATGAATGTGTTTATTTACTTATAAACAAATTGATAAATTTCAGTGAAGAATCTATATTTGACGGTTTTGTATATGTTCATAAAATTTTAGTATTTTGATGTTACAGTGACTAATGTTCAGAAATGTTTCATGTAAATATAAGAACTAAACTTAGGACTATTTTTGAATTTATTTTAAAAATCTCTCCAAATTCCAAGCTAAGAACTTTTAATGATTTTATAATGAAGCTCAAATGAGTAGCTCAAATAACTTTTAGAATCAAACATTGTTTCTTGTTATCACCATTTCAGATATGTAATTTATTAATGTGTGTACATATTAATCAAGTATGTTTGGGTAAGTGACCTCAAAAGCCACACAAGGACACCACATACCCTGAAGCTGTATGTACAGTACTGTTATGCTAAACTGATTGCCTGACAATATTTTCGTGGCTTATCTCTCATTTAGATTTTTGATCAACTAGAATCATCAGTTTGCTTTTATCTAATTTCTCTCTTAAATAATGAAAAAAAGTATTTTATTTAACCTTCATTCACCGCTTCTTCAACATCAACTTTTAAAACATAACTTTCAGTACTTTAATTAAATGTATTTCTTCTGCTGCTTTCAAAAACACAAAAGACTGGACTGATTTGTGCCAGACTATGTACCCATTATGCAATAGAGTTCGTAAAAGATCTATGTACTCAAGTATTTATCAATTCTTTATTCTAAAGTGTTTCCAATTATGTCCTCTAACTTTTCATAAAGATGCTGTGTCCCTATCAATGGACAAAATTTTCTTGCCTTTCAAAATGTGGTTTTGTTCTTTTTGATTGGCCCTTTTTCAGTGTTATCATCCCCCTGTTCTCCCTAGCTTCTGAAAACTATAATTCTACAACAAATTTCTATAATATTCACTTCTTAAGTTTCTACATGTGAGTAATATTCTGTGGTTGTTATCTTCCTGTGCCTCTTTTTTTTTTAAAATAAATTTGAAGTTCTTTCCATATCAAATGTCAAAAGTGACAATATTTGATTTTTAATGGCCTGATCATATTCCTTTGATTGCACCTCATAGTTTTTGTTCATTCATTGCCAGGTGAACCCTATAAATGTTGTTTTTCCTGGATGATCTGGAGGCAACCTTTGTAGTCATGTTGAGTTTGTGAGGTAATAGCAAATGTCATTAAAATAATAAAAAAAAAGAACACTCTATATAATTCATACACATTGTAATGCCCCGAATTATCCTGTAAGTCCTACCTGCCTAGGAACCAGATAACTTCCTGGAATGCTGAGAACTGTAGTACTTGGGAAGTAACAAAGCCTCCTAGGAAAGTTCCACAGTTTACTATAGGTTGTCTTTATAAGCTCCTGCAGACATATGGCTGGAGGCCATTCTCAGGTGAGAAGTTGTACAAAATGACCCTGACCCAAGTCAATGTCTTGGTCATTATATAATATTTAATTAAACTTCTTTCAGGTTTGGCACAAAATGGTGGAGTTGTTTTCTCTGTCAAGTCTTGGAATTAACATAAATATCTAGGTTGCGAAGCAGTCGTCCTTTTTTTATGAGAAAGTACTAAAACCTATCTAATCAAATGTAGAAAATGATAATTTTTAATGTTTTTAAAAAGATTTAAATTTGTATTAAATTAATTTTGACTGTAAGTAGAATTTAATTAATTGGAAATATAAAAATGATTCCAGGTTATAAATAGGAGTCTACTTGGGCTACTTAATAATTGTCATTGTTAGTTCTCAGAAGCTGTCCAAATAACCAGAAATGAACTCAACCTGGACCATAGAGGTCCTGGCAATGACACAAAAGCCAGTGTTCATCAGGAACTTGGAAAACCAGCCCCCATCTGCCAGGAGTCATTTTCCTCTGGTAGAAGGGACAAATGACTACCAGTGGTTGCATACCAAAGCACATAGAGTTGTGCATTGAGGTTAGTGGGTAGAGTTTAACTGCTCTTATCCCTTGTCATCACTAAGTAGGTGTTAGGGAAGCCATGGGACACCACTCCAGAGGTGGGAAAGCGCCGGATGAATAGTGGGACAGCTGGAACTGGTTTGGGGGTCCGCCGCCCTGAAATGAGGCCAGGGTACCTGGTTCTCAGGCTCTCAGACTTCCAGGAGCTGCTAAGAATGGAGTAGGGGCCTGAAGGCTGATTCTAGGCCTGGGGGAGGGAGCAAGAGGGGAAGGAGAGCTCCAGTTGGTTCCACAGTGAGAGTCCTTGGCTTGATGGTAGTGGCAGGATTGGTTGCAGTTGTAGCTGGGAGTGCAGAGAGGCCTTCTATAGTAAATTAGATAGCATCTATGTGGGCAAAGGCCTTCTCCATGGCTCCCGACGGTGGATCCCAATGAAAAGAGACAGTCTGTGGATCCAAATCTCTTATGGAATGATGGGAAGTGGATGTGTAAAACCATACTCCCACTTCTCAAAGTGGGCTGGAGACAAAAATGCTTTTTGCAGGGAGGAATATCTGGAAAGGATAGCTTATTAGCTATATCCTCCAGGCCTCTAGATATCTCATTTGCATGGAGATCTCTGTCTTGAGTCTTTATGATCACAGGTCACATCTCTTTCCCTCTTGTTTTGACCTGAGATGTTAGGGGTGCCTCATCTACATGTGGAGGGACTAGGGGCATTGCTCTTACATGACTTATGGCCAGAAATCTAAGGGGGAGAGGGCTACAGCTAGTGACAGGGGTCTGGTGTCTGGGAGCAGACAAACCTCCTGCTGTCCCTTCAGAGTCTCTGGGGATTAAAAGCCTTTAGCTCTAGTGAGGACCAGGCTACCTTTCCCTTTGCCACAGTCCACATTCCCTCAATATCACAGGAACCTACTAGACATCTGAAAGTTGACGTAACCTTTCTCATCACCCCGGGCTTCCTTCTACCCACATACCAATTTCTTTTTTTTTAAAGGTTTATTTATTTATTTTATGTATATGAGTACACACTGCAGCTGTACACATAGTTGTGAGCCTTTATCTGGTTGTTGGGAATTGACTTTCTAGGACCTCTGATCACTGCAGTCAACCCTGCTTGCTCAGGCCCAAAGATTTATTTATTATTATAAATAAGTACACTGTAGCTGTCTTCAGACGCACCAGAAGAGGGCATCAGATCTCATTATGGGTGGTTGTGAACCACCATGTGGTTGCTGGGATCCAAACTCAGTGTAATATTAAATACTAGCTAATATTTCCATTCTATATGCACAGCCATTGTGAGTCATTCAAGCACTTCTTAATTCTCTAAGAAGTTTGTATTAAAAGGCAGGACCTTCTCTTTCAGAACAGAAAGAATCAGATGTGGTAGTTAACATAAAGTGCATAGATGTGTCTGCCATTATCATCCTGGAGTCAATGATATCTGATTAGAAAACCCATTAATGTAAAGATTGACTCTTTGGCTTCATAATTTTATACAAAATACTTTCTGCTTCTATAAAGCCAATAAAACAATGTGATTTGAAAATTGTCCAGTATGAAGAATATCTCCTGGAACTCTTCTATGGAGAGGCCCTGCTAACAGATGAAAACATGAGCAAGTTTAATAAAAACCAACAGTAAGTAATCAAATTCACAGAAAAATTAAGGTTTAAATCTATTGTCTTGAAATCAATCATAGACAATTTTAAAAGCACAGGATTATCATTAAAATATTAATATGTGGTTTAATATCACTGCTTAAGTCTCTTTATATTTTTTCTAGTTATAGTGGCACACATTTTTAATCCCAGAACTTACGTTACAAAGGCAGATGAATTTCTCTGAGTTCCAGGACAGTCTGGTCACTTTAGAGATTTCCAGGACAGCCAGAACTACATAGCAGGATTCTGTCTTCAAACAAATAAATAGATAAACAAACAAAAAACAACAAAAGAAAACTTCTTTATTTTTTGTGTATATATGTATGTGTGTGTATTAATTGTAAAGTTATTGAAACCTATTTTCTTTCTGATTTTTTAAGTTTTTCTTCTGAATATAACTAGATTTTAATTAGTCAAAATAGCTTATTCCAAATAAATGCTATTTATATTTTATCTATCATGTAAACACAGTTCCTAAACACAAGTGTAGAAAACTGGTATACTTTCTAAGTTTCAGAAACAACTATAGTCTCTTTGTTTTACTAAGATTCCTCCCCACATCTCCACCAAATATGTTGCACTGACCTTTTCTCTAATACTTGTATTATTACCAGGTTATTTGATTTAAGATTCATCTACTACTTTCTCGTCTTGGTTTTCAATACAATTTATTGTTGAGTAGTTTTTATTAATTACTTTTTTGACTTTATATTCTAAGTAGTTAAAGACATCAAGAAAAATATATATCAAATATAAATGATATTCAGTAATAGAAAATACTTAAAATAATTATTGAAATAGACATTTTAACTAAAATGTTATTCATGCCATCATCTCATTACTGTCTTATATTATTTTGTGCAGTTCAAAATCAGTGGATTAAAATATAGTAGTAGTAATTGTTCAGGCATACGACAAATATAACAACAATTTTTAAAAGAGTACATTTGGGGACAATTACTTCAAATACTGCATTAAAATTTTTCTCTTTTTTGCCTTCTATTTTTTTTTCACCCGAATGATACCTTGTGATCACAGCATCCTTTGAAGATTAGTAATTTTTTCTCTTGTTTATTACTAGAGACTAGCTATTATATTAGGTTGTTGTGCCCTTGGCTATTCAAATGGAATCCTTTGGTTCTTGGGACTACAGTAAGAAAGACAAAGCACCCATCTGTTTCCCCTTATTTCTTGCTATGTACGCTGCATTTGGCATTCCAGATGGCTATGCAGCATCTATTATCCTCTCAGCTGTTGATGATTTTGTCATGTATATTATCCCACAGGGAAATACTGAACTCTTCTACTTTACTTTTTTGTATTATTTACTTCCCTTTTCTTTTCAACTAAGTTTCTCAGTTGGCATTCAGTACCATATATAATATGAAGATGCATACAAGCATTAAATGACTTTTTTTGTCTCCTCTATTAGCAGTTTTCAATCTAGGCAGAAAAATTCGATTCCTGGATTTATAATCCAATTTCTATTTTAAACTCATTAAAATTATAGAGTACAGTGGCCTGGAAATCATGGGAATTATATCCAAATTAAAATGTCAAAATATCTCTACTGGTTTGCTCTGTAATGCTTACAAAATCATTAATTTATGCAAATCACCAATTCCTCATTCATAAAATTCAGTGCTTGATATTTGATGATGTTGGGAATAAGGGTGGGTGGGTGTCTAGACAGACA
Source organism: Montemys delectorum (assembly GCA_019843815.1). Taxonomy (NCBI): domain Eukaryota; kingdom Metazoa; phylum Chordata; class Mammalia; order Rodentia; family Muridae; genus Montemys; species Montemys delectorum. The sequence continues at coordinate 23,024 of JADRCD010201342.1, forward strand.
GGCAGGCAGGAAGACAGACAGAGTATATGAAAGGGAAAGAATGAACGTGAGAGAGAAAGAGAGAGAGAGAGAGAGAGAGAGAGAGAGAGAGAGAAAGCATGAGA
>JADRCD010201342.1:23227-37789 GCA_019843815.1 Montemys delectorum
AGAGAGAGAGAGAGAGAGAGAGAGAGAGAGAGAGAGAAAGCATGAGAGTATGCTAGAAAATCCTTTCAGTGAAGGAAATTTATATGTTTTTTTTAACTTTCTTTTTTTTTTTAAGATTTATTTATTATTATATCTAAGTACCCTGTAGCTGTCTTCAGGTCACACCAGAAGAGGGCGTCAGATCTCCTTATGGGTGGTTGTGAACCACCATGTGGTTGCTGGGATCTGAACTCAGGACCTTTGGAAGAAGAGCAGTCAGTGCTCTTACCCACTGAGCCATCTCGCCAGCCCCGGAAATTTATATGTTGAAAACTTCATGTTAACTTGAATGTAGCACAAACTTTACTAAAATTATATTTACCCAAGTGTTTTATGTGCTTTATTCAATTAACGAGAGAATATTACCAGCAGAAAACATGTGTAACAACACAAAAAATGTGTAATGAGCCAGACAAGCTAATCTCTGTCATTGAACCATGGTAAGACAGCTGACATGTACTGGAGAAAATAGGTAATTATGAAGTTAGAAACAACTATGGTTTAAGAGGAAAGAGTGACTACTACATCCTGGACTACTTTTATTAATAGATAACAATTAAAAATATAGCTTTTAAGCTATACTCTAATAATAAAAAAACCTTAACCTGAACACTTACGCTAATGTTCACATGTGTACTGAGAATTTGTAAGACTACGTCTTAGATAACAGCAATTTACCTTTTCCATATGTAATTTTTATTTTAATGATTATATATAATATATCAGTTATATACATCTTATTAGTAAAATTAATTAGGCTTAAGCAATCACAGTTTTATTATTGTGAAGTTGAGAGTTATTATCTGTTCACAAAGAGACAAAATTTCCATTCATTTTTAATAAGAACTTCCTGGATCATCTATACATCTTTTAAGAAGTTTTTCAACTTTTGGGACATATGAGCAGCCATAATTTAGAAATAGTTTAGGAGGATGCTATTTGCTTATCATTTTGTTTCTCTTTATTTTTTAAGATTAGTAGTTGAACTTAGAGTTTTCAGTCAATACTACCTCATCTTATGGGAATCAGCACATTTTAAATAAATATTAGGAAAGATATTTTTGCTAAATTAAAAAGATTTAATGTCTTAATTAAATGAATGCTTAGAATTAGTGACAAAAATATAATCTTAGTCACTATAATAGTAAACTAACCAGAATAGTATTGATTGTTACACATTTCAAAAATCATCCTTGTTTTGATGACTGTTTTTATCATAAGGTATATCTAGACTTGTCACTGGACCTCTTTTTCCTTAAGTGACAGGCCCAATTTGGAATCCAGCTCAAGGGGAGGTCCCAAGACCTGACGCTATTACTGAGGCTATGATGGGCTTACAAACAGAGACCTATCATGACTGCTCTCTGAAAGACCAAACAAGCAGCTGAAAGAGTCAGATGCAGATATTTGCACCCAATCAACGGACAGAAGCTGCTGACGCCTGTGGTTGAATTATTATGGAAAAGCTGGAAGAAGCTGAGGAGGAAGGTGACCCTATAGGAGGACCAGCAGTCTCAACTACCTTGGACCTCCCCCTCGCTGAGCTCTCTCAGACACAGAGCCACCAATTAGGCAGCATACACCAGATGATATAAGGACCCCAACACATAAACAGCAGAGGACTGCGGGATTTGGGTTCAGTCAGAGAAGATGCACCTATCCCTCCTGAGACTTGCTGCTCCAGAGAGTGATGAGGTCTGGTAGGTGAGGGTGGGGATGTGAGAATATCACCTTGGAGATTAGGGAGGAAGTATGGGATATGGAACAGTCAGAGGGTGGACTGAGAGGGGGATAAAGTCTGATCTGTAAAAAAATGAATAAATAAATAAATAAATAAATAAATAAATAATAAATAAATAAATAATAAGGCTGGGCAGTGGTGGTTCATGCAAGGGAGCTCAGCCAGGACCTTGGTTCCTTTTCTTGCCTGGATTAAAAATGATAACTTCTTTACGATTTCACTGTTTAGGTAGTAAATGCAAAGAAAATATCAACTAAATAAAAGTGTAATCCAAAAGACTATCCAAATTCACTTCTGTGAAATCATATACGTTAAGAACTATGATGCGGAGCCTGTGTGATACTGAGAATGGCAAAATTACCCTGACAAGCTTATTGATTGCAAGGATGCTATTTTTTCCTTTTTATTTTATTGGTTATTTTATTTATTTACATCAAATGTTATCCCGTTTCCAGGTTTCCTCTCCGCAACCCCTTGCCCTGTACCCTGTTTCTATGAGGGTGCTCCCCAACCCACCCACTCATTCCTGCCTCACCACCTTGGCTTTCCCTTACTCTGGAGCATCTAGCCTCTCACAGATGCTGGATAAGGTCATCCTCTGCTGTATATGCACCTAGAGCCATGGGTCCCTCCATGTGTACTCTTTGGTTAGTGGTTGAGTCCTTGGGAGTTCTGGGGGGTGGGAGGGACGGTCTGGTTGGTTGATACTGTTGTTCTTCCTATGGGGTTACAAACCACTTCAACTCCTTCAGTCCTTTCCCTAACTCCTCCATTGGAGTCCCCATGCTCAGTCCAATGGTTGGCTGCAAGCATTCACATCTGTATTTGTCAGGCTCTGGCAGAACCTCTCAGGAGACAGCTGTAACAGGCTCCTGCCAGCAAGCACTTCTTAGCATCCACAATAGTGTCTGGGTTTGGTGGCTGCAGATGGGGTGGCTCTCCAGGTGGGTCAGTCTCTGGATGGCCTTTCTTTCAGTCTCTTCTCCACTCTTTATCCCTGTATTTGTTTTACACAAAAACAATTCTGGGTTAATAGTTTTGAGATGGGTGGGGGAGCCACACCAGAGGCTGAGCCTAACCTCTGGATATGGTCTCTATAGGTTCTCTCTTCCCTTTGTTGGGTATTCCAGTTAATGTCATCCCTGTTGTGTCCTGGGAGTCTCTTGTTTTCTTGGCATCTGGGACTTTGAGGTGGCTAACCCGTTCCCCATTCCCCACTGCTGGACAGCCCTGTTCAATTTCCTCATCCTCTATACATCTCCCCTTTCTCCTTCCACACCTCATCCTGTCCAATTTTTCCCTCCCTGTTCTCTTTCTCTCTCAAGTCTCTCTCTCTCCATCTACATGTAGAGATTATTTTGTTCTCCCTTCTAGGTAGGAAGCATCCACACTTTGGTCTTTTTTCTTCTTGAGCTGCATATGGTCTGTGAGTTGTATCGGGATATTCCAAGAGTTTTGCCTAATATCCACTTATGAGTGAGTATATACCATGTGTGTTTTTTTCTGACTAAGTTACTTCACTCAGAATGATATTTTCTAGTTCCATCCATTTGCCTGTGAATTTCATGAAGTCATTGTTTTTAAATGCTGTGTAGTACCTCATTGAGTAAATGTACCACATTTTCTCTATCTATTCCTCTGTTGAGGGACATCTGGGTTCTTTCCAGCTTCTGGCTATTATAAATAAGGTTTCTATGAACATAGTGGAGAATTTGTTATTGCTATATGTTGGAACATCTTTTGGGTATGTGCCCAGGAGTGATAGCTGGCTACTCAGGTAGTACTATGTCCAATTTTCTGATTTCCAAAGTGGTTGTACCAGCTTGCAATCCTACCAACAATGGAGAAGTGGTCCTCTTTCTTCACATCCTTGTCAGCATCTGCTGTTACCTGAGTTGTTGATCTTAGTCATTCTGATTGGCATCAACACAGGGGAAAATTTCCTGAACAGAATACCAATGTTCCAAGCTCTAAGATTAACTAGAAACAAATGGGATCTCATAAAATTTAAAAGCTTCTGTAAAGCAAAGGATGCTGTATATCCAAAATACGCAAAGAACTCAAGATGTTGAACTCCAGGGAACCAAATAATCCTATTAAAAATGGGGTACAGAGCTAAACAAAGAGTTCTCAACTGATGAATCTCAAATGGCTGAGAAGCACCTAAAGAAATGTTCAGCCTCCTTACTCATCAGGGAAATGTAAATCAAAACAATCTTGATATTCCATCTTAGGCTATTATTTTCCCTTAAACAATGACTATTTTAGAATGACAGTTCTAAAAACAATTCCACAAAAGTAATCCAGAATATCTATGGGCACATTCCCATGCACATAATATTTGAAAATAATACTGAAAACAATATCTAATTTATAAAACATTGAAGAAATTCCCCATCAATGATATCAATTGCATCATTCATGTTTATTGTGTATCAGTAACATAAATTTTCACATAAAAATACTTGCCTTCATATAGAACAAAGACAATTGTAAAAATATTTGAAGGTTTGCCCTGCTAACCTTCCAGGAGCACAATGGTGCCCAAAGTAGTTATTTGCCAAATAGTTTCATATTTGACAATGAACTTTTTATACTAAGATTCTAAGTCAGAATGTCTTTCCTGCCAGAGCTGCAAGTCTGTTGCTCATCAGTTGTTAGGGTCCATGATTTTGCTGGGAAAAAAAAAAAGAAGAAGAAGAAGTTACCCCAGGCTCAATAGAATAAAAAACCAAAGAGTGTTCATTCAGCTGAATTTTGCATTCAGGGGTCTCCCTATTTGGAAATGGAGAAACATGGTGGACTTACAGGCCCAACTTTTAATGCCAGGGGAATTCCAGGGAAATGTATGTGCCCTGTAACCTTGATTGGTTAGCTCTATCTCAGGTTGTCTGGCTGATTCTACTGTTAGTTAGACTCTGGAGAATTCCCAGGGGTTGCTTACTCATTCTAGCTATCTTGTTTTTTCAGACCAGATGAACAGGTGTCCTCTGATTGGCTGTCCCCAGCTATGGTTGACTGACCACAGGTTCCTAGATCTGGGTTCTCTTTTCTGGGAAACAGAAACTTAGGCCTAGTCTCTGAAACTGCCAGTGTGTAGCCTGTCATGGAGTTAGCCTGGCTCTGGATAAATCAGTCCTCTCACAGTACATGGACAACCACAAATGGATTTATAATTAACTAAAATGTGATTGAGAAATTTCTATTAACTCCTGTGTGATATTTAATAGACAGACTAACCTAGATTTTTTTGCTTTCAGTACATCAAGTAACTAGGCAAAGAAATTTATATACTTGTGTACCTTAAGAAATTCTGGAATATAATTAATTATGTACATATATAAATTATATGTAATTTATATTATAATTTATTTTATTTAATTATAGTAGTATTTATAATTATATATTAATATAATTAACATATAATAGTATAGTTTATATTATACTATATAATATACTATATATTTGTCTGTAATAGTATGTTTAATTATATATAATTTAGCATATAATTTCTTATGTATTGTATAATATATAAAATATTAATTACTATCCATTAATTACATATAATATGTTTGAAATGCTGGCAGATTTATCATTATTGTTCACATTTTATTGATATACAAATATCTAGTGGTTCTGATGATTCTTTTTCTACTGTAGGCTTTTCCAAATTATCTGACAGTCAGAGTCACAGAATGTAACTAACATATTTTAGATAACCCTGTGCAATATTTAATATTATAGTGGAATGTCTAAATATTAATAATATTAGGTTAACCATAGTGGAGACTGACGGGGGGGGGGAGGGACTGTGTTCTATGGAGGTATAGTCAGGTATGGGATTAGAGGGTGTCTCTGCGGGCCCATGATGAGGCATCCCTTCCTCCTGAGGGACCAGTCGCAGATGGTACAGCATAGAATAGAGTTTATTCAGGGCATGGGGAAGTGGGTTGAAAGGGTAGTAGAGACAGAGAGAGAGAGAGAGAGAGAGAGAGAGAGAGAGAGAGAGAGAGAGTAGAGAAGTAGAGGAGAGTCATGAGCACATGGAGAGAGAGGGGGAAGGGAATGGGGAGAGAGTGGGAATAGGAAAACAAGAGCAAGGAGGGGCAAGAAGCCCCTTTTATAGTGAATTTGGCTTAACTGGTAACTGTGAGGTGGAGCATATCTGGCTGTTGCCAGGTAACTGCAGGACAGAGCTTAGAATGCTAACAGAGACTATTACATGAGTAGTAAACATAAGTGTTTTTGTTTAGTATTGGTGTATATAGAAACTTTGCAATGTTGAAAGGAGATGTCTAGAGTTGACTCTAAGGAAAACAATAACCTGCAGAAATAAACCCAGGAATGGAATAATGGTTTATTAGGCCATCAAGGAGTAATAATAAAACCTGTCTTTTTTAAACTCTGCAACAAAAATAATTCTTATCATCAGAAAGCTAAAGAATGAACTCTATTGTCAACATCCAGTTCAAGGTTAAGATGACAAAATGGGAAATTGAAAAGACCTTTTTGATAACAAACCCTTCATGTAATTAAATATACTAATATAGAGATACTGGGGGATTTTGCTGGAGCTGTCGTCATTGTACAGTTTCTTTTTTTTTTGAAACATGAACAGAAAGGACACTAAAAGAGATTCTTCTCCAGTTTATACTTTTCAAACATAAGGATGGAGTTAGTAGAATGTCCTAGTTGAAAACTCCAAGCAGTGTAACTGCGGCATGCAGACATGGTTTATAACGTTTTAAATTGAGAGAAATAAAATCTTAGGTAGAAAATAGGTAATAAAACATGTAGTATTTGAATATAACAACACTCAAAGCCAAAATCAGCCACTTACATATGCATCTATAGTTCATTAACGCTTAAGACAGAAGCCATTCCTTCTGAGACATGTTTTCAACAGACTAACCTTCGATGCTCTACAAAAAAAATGTCAGTTCCATAAAATTAAGTTAAAATAATGACTTAGTCATTACTCTCATGTTATTATTATTAAACACAATTCATACATGTAGATTATCACAACTGATATTGACATCAGCATTACACATGAGACAGATATTGTTGGTACAATAATGATGTGAATTGTTTACTAGTGATACGTGGATTACAATGAAAGGACCAATGAGGGTTTTGTTGGTGCTATGCTGTTAGTAATCACTGTAATAGTAAGTATACGTGATATAAAACACAAAATATAATTCCAAGTCCTTAACACCTACTGTAGCTACAGACAAATCTCAGTAATTCACAAAAACACACATAAATACACATAAACACACTTTGAACTACAAATTTTTGTCACATAAATTTTAATAAATAAGTGGAGGGTTTTTGTTTGTTTGTTTTTTATATTTTGGGCCCCTAATACAATTATACTTAAATTGTCTTAAAAATCATGTGTCTTTGTTCCAAAAGATTTCCCACTAAAGCTGGTATTTTAGAATCTGAAAACTTGATAAAGTTGTCATTTTTAAACATTGCTGAACTATTACAGAAAATTTCAAAGAATGGGCAAATTCTTTTCTTTTACTTAATACTAATAACTCCTTTGACAGAACCTAATATGCATCTGAATGTGGACTTTTATTACTCTCAATCTCCTCATGCTTTTTTTTTAAAGGGGCATTTCTTCAAGTTTAGTCATTGATACCACTGAATATTAGTAAAGTAGGGTTTTTTTATGTTTTCTCTATATTTGAAACTATTTAAGTATGTATTTTGTAAGATAAATTCTTTTTTAGTTACTTTTTTTTTGATACAGGGTTTCTCTGTGTAGCTCTGGCTGTCCTAAGGTAAGTTCTTAAAGAATCATTTCTTTAAAAATCTAAAACAAAATGACTTGTCAGAGAGAAATAACTTTTAGAATTTCTCAGAGCCCACCAAAGCATGTGCAAAGCATTCAGGGTTACTGCTCAGGCTACAAAGAGCACACGTTTTTGGATAACTATGCCATGCATTGTGGAAACCTTTGCATTTTATTACCACTCATATAAATATATTTGTTTTTTCAAATATAATCTTGCTAATATTACATGTGCACTTTTGACATAATTTGGCATGGTAAAATTTTTTAAATGCTTTGATAAAGATAATACAATGTTATCTGCCATAATAGTACAAAATTACAATAATTATTTCCCAAAAGTTATAATCAATGATATTTGAATACCATTGATAAGAAAAGAATACCCACTTAATTTTGAAGATACTGCCCTTGAAATTTCTCTTGCTCACTATTTTGGTGTTGCATTTGTTCCAGTTGATTTATCTTTCCAAATAAAGAGATATGATATGTGTATACATTTCTATACTTAGAGGCAAAATAGAATTCTTGTTCTATCCCATGCTTTTCCAGCCTCTTAGATGATATATATGCCATGCAATCCAGAACAATCCTTTCTTTTGTGTAAGTTGGCAGTATCAAGGATTTATGAGGGCTACTCCTCCTGCTAGTGAGATGAGAATGAGACTCAATATGCTTTAAAAGCAAGTATAAATCAAAGTTGGTGAAAGGAAAACTTGAAAAAATGCTAACATCCTATAAAATACCCAAACATTTGTGATTTTTATTTTTTGTGCCTCACCAGGTGGTAGGGAGCAGAAAGGAGAGAAAATAAAATTGTAATCCATAATTTTAACTGGCTTCCTAGAACTCATCATTAGTGACAACTGAAAGAACTGAAGACATTGCAGCAAATCAATTCTCCTTTACTGGAACTCTGATGGCTTGTTCATTTTTACTCTGAAAATGAATATTGGACAAGAAAGGCAGACATAAAAAACAGTATGAGCTCCAGTCTCTGGATTTAAGTGCCAGATCCATTACCTTATCATTAAAGAAGCTTAGATCAAATTGCTTAACGAATAATAAACAGAGACCCATCAATGTCATTTTGTGGCTCATGCATGTATAAAATATTTATCATTGTTATTTTGACAACCAAATTTTCATTCAGAAGATGCATCATACTCAGAAACCATAAATGTTTGTTTCAATGAAATAATAACAAGAAGAGCCTCCATTGTTTATAGAAAACTACTGTGAGCAGGAGTGAAAAACTTTAACATTTTTCTCTCCTTTGTCCCTCATTATTTCAGATTGCTGATCACCTATTTGCAGTATAAAGAGACTAAGATAAAATACATTGATTTTTTCTTAAACTGAACTACTCATACTTTCCAGGATCTCAAAATTTCTAGTTTTAAGAATAAACTTTTAATTATGTTCTTTTAAATGGTTTTGTGCTACGTCAAGTGAGGTTATGCCAACTTTTTATTATAACCTATCTGGATGAAAATATGTCATATAAGTAAAAGTCATATCAAATATTGTTAAAGTATAACAATTTGAATCGTGATTAAAGTTGTGCCTTTAATATGCATCATTTACAACACATATTATGTGACCTATTCATTGAGTTATGTAGATTTTGTCATGATGCTCAAAGTGATTTCAGTGTTCTTAAATCATTCATAAAATCTACAGGCTAACTTGTATCCCTTACTTTGATGTAAAATACTCAATGAAATAAAATTGCATATTCAGTTACTCAACTAAATAGAGGTGATGAGGGATACATCCTCCCAAGTTCCCTCTGATATCAGCTTCAACATTCTCAGTTCTTGTGCTTCAGTAAAAGCGTAAGGCTGAGACACAGGTAGAAAGGAGCAATCCACATTTATTTCAGTAGGTGAGACAGTGAAAGCAGAAAGTCAATACACCCCACATTGTGTACTTGCCGGATGGGAAAATCAGGTGACGTGAACTTCACAAGCCTACCTCTAGCATCTACCTTTTAACCCTGAGTCTTCTACTTCTCCCACTTTATTTCCCACGTGTTAGTCAGGATTTGTCATATTTTTTTTGAAAATAAAAACAATTTGAGAAAACATCTTTAGCTATAATTCAGTTTGTACAATTAGATGCATGTGAAGTAGATATCAAAAGAGTGGTTGAAAATAACTGCTTCTCACCAGGCCTTGGTGGCACATATCTTTAATCCCAGCACTTGGTAGGCAGAGGCAGGTGGACTTCTGAGTTGGAGGCCAGCCTGGTCTACAGAGTGAGTTCCAGGACAGCCAGGGCTATTCAGAGAAACCCTGTCTCGAAAAACCAAAACTAACTGACTAAATAAATAAATAAATAAATGCTTCTCATTCAATGGACTTGGTAGCTCACAGCTACTTGTTATTTTTGCTTTACGGATATCTAGCCTCCATATAGTACCTGTGTTTATGGGTATATACATATTTGTAAATATATGTATACGTATATATATATGTGTGTGTGTGTATGTGTGTGTGTGTACAAATGATCTAAAAAAGCATATGTATAAAGTCAGGAAGCTTTATGTGCTGAAAAATAGATTTATCTATTAATGTATGGAAATGAAAGAATTTACTATGCCAACTGTCAATGAACAGATGAAGCAAAAAGGATTCCCATTAAATAGTGAATTTAAATACAGCAGGTATTTCAAACATTCTTCATGTTATTTATTACTCCTCTCTTCAACTCATTTTGTATTGTTCTTCCTTCCCTAAATCCAATTTAACTCTCCTATTTTTTTTCCAATTTTTTTCTTCACATAAATTGTTTACTCCCTGTATTTCCTCTTCACAGTAAGCAAAGTTATCTACTTTATTTCAATCAGTCATCTCGGGTCTTCTGGCCTCCATAATTAAAAGCTCACATGATTGTACTGGAATCTGAGATAACTGATTAATATCTCAAAGTTGAGATGATGCAACCTTTATTTCCTTTTATGATATAGGACAATATCCTCTATATTCCAAGAGTTATAATATTTTGAAAAACTTTATTCAGCAGAGCACATATGTCAGTGAAATGATTTTTAATAGAAATGTTTTCAACATTTCTTACTTATGATATTTCTAAGTTAGAAATAACCTTATAAATGTATAAGTCATTCATATCTGTACTCATCAATCATGGTGAGTTAAATATATACTTACACAACAAACTGGATGAATCTCAAAATGACTAGGCTACGTAAAAACTGCTGCATGAACATGTTTTAGATAATATTAATCTAGCATGAGGAATATTAGAAAACCCAATCTATACTGAGAGAAATGTCAGTGAGATGGGTTGCAATAAATTAGTCTTTACTTCATTGAAGTTTCACTTCATTGAAACAACTGATGAACTTTATTTATTGAGGTAAAAAATTATGTAACTCACATTTACAAAGGCCTATATCTGAGATAAAGTCAACCCGTCGTTTTGGTCTTTAAAGAGTTACTTCATATGGTAAGCACATGTAGAAATAATTGATCATATGCTAAAAAAATAGCAGAGAAATGGCCAGCATGGAAACAGAGTCCTTGGTAATAATATACTGTCAGTGCTCTGAGTTTCTTCAATTAGCTTCTATTCCTTAAAATACTTTGGAATAACACACATTTTCTGTCCTGATGATCTAGTCTGTAAATAACATATGCTGAGGATGCTTATCAAACAGTAATAGTAAGACTATATAGAGAAAGCAATAGATTATAGCACATGAGACACTAGTCTAATAAACATATACACATAGAAAAAGATATAAAATTTGTATGTTAATACATATTTATATTCCCTCACACAATAACATATAAATAAATTAAAGCAAAAATAAAACAGCCAAAGTATAATTCTAATATTAAAATGGATAGAATGGGATAACTATACATAATCCATAGATTATTCAGACTTTATTGGTCCATATTTACAAGTACATATACAAGTAATTGATGATGAACTGTACACTTAATTCAGTTCTAAGGAATTAAAATCAGCCTATGGATGATATTATTTTAATTTTAAAACATTATTAAGTTGGGAAATACTGTGCATATTTTTTGTTGGAAATAAAAGATACATTTTCATAATGGTCCATTTAAAAATATCTACATATCATAGCAGTCCACTATTAAAATCTACTTGGAAATATATGCTCAGAATATTACAAAGAATGTTGTTAGTTATAAAATGTCATTAAACATATCTTAATTTAATGTAGATAACTCTTTCTAATTTGTTTTTTTTTTGAGAAATTTAATAATGCAACTTCAATTTATTAATTGTCTTTCCATAAAACCTTCCCAGACCTAACCTTCCACTTCTGTTCAACTTGGTGCTCTTTTGTTTTGCTCCATTGAGGCCAATTGTGATGCCCAAGTATTCGTGGTTATAAGGACATTCAGTGGAGCTTGGTTTCCTAATCAAGGGCAATATTATTAATGAATAAAGGAAAGGTAGCTATCTTTCTTTTCCCAGAAGCTAAGAATTTTCTCTATCCCCTAGGCTAGAGGTAGAAATTTATTCCTAACACCCTCTCCACGATCAGGTTTGGCCTTGTTTAGGATTGTATGCTGGAGGCTATCACATTCACTTAAAATTCACATTTTTAGGTTCCCATCCATGTCGTGTAGTGTCTTGTAGTGATCTACTATCTCTGTCTCTTACACTCTTTAACTGCTTAAACAATGACCCCTAGCTTTTGAAGGAGCGGGTATGTATTTTCCATTTTGTGTTATACGTTGACTCTGCTGTCTTGAACCTCTGCCACTTATGGGTACCTGAGTTGATGCACCATCTCTTGAAAACAGTGCTACTCTGATGACAGTTGCGAGACTGTAATCTATGGATACAATGCCTCTTCACTAGAATTGTGGTTGATATACACACACTTAGCGAAATAACAGTAGCTGGTTTGCAGTTAGGTTCTATGACCTGTGTAGCTATAAGTAATTACCTCTATAATGGTATCAGGTATGGGTTTTACCTGTGTGACAGTGGGACTTACATGCCAATTATAAACTGGTTGGTTAGTGCCTGATCGGATTTTTCACTATTGAATCAGTGGTTTTATCTTGCTAAGGCACTTATTATAGTTTTTAGTGTTCACACATGGGTAAGTCTTTTGATTACGTTTTCTTCCAATAGCATGCACAGTCCGTTCCATTTTCATAACAGCTAGTCAGTGAGGATGATGCATTAAGATCAGAATGAACTTCCACCTTTACTTACCCTCCTGTAGCCTTTCTTTTTTATATAATATTGTTTTGAATATTTGAAAAATTAATATATATATATACATATATGTTTATATACTGTCCAATTTGGTCATATTCATTAAATCAATACCTTTCTAACTCCTCACAGATTGTAATTGAGAATCTCCTTCCATTTTCATGTCTTACTTTTGTTTTCCCTTTTCTTCTTTAATCTTCTTATTTTATCTTTTGGAGGCCAAATAGTGCTGCCAGTATGTACATTGTGTGGGACCACACATTGAAGCATGGACAAGGTTCCAGGGACAGCATCCATACAGGAAGTAGACTTTAACCTCTTAACAACAAATAACATTAAGTAGCTCCCCAGATAGGGATATAGTTAACCATGTGACCTTCCTTATCTATTCTGTAATGTTGACATTTTTCACTGAGCCCTATATAGTTATTCTGTCCTCTCTATGAGGCTATGGGTGCTGGTATGCTCCTTACGATGTGTCTACCTCTCCTGTAATATTCATGAGGATGATGGTATGAGTAAAAGTGGCAAATGTAGGCAGGCTCATGTGTTTAAATTTTTGGGGTCCTCCTATGGCGCTGCAACCTCCTGCAGTTCTTTCGGTCCTTTCTCTAGCTCCTCCATTGGGGACCTTGTGCTCAGTCCAATGGTTGGCTGAGAGCATCCACCTCTGTATTTGTCAGGCACTGGCAGAGCCTCTCAAGAGACAGCTATTTTAGGCTTCTGTCAACAAGCACTTGTTGGCATCCAAAATAGTGTCTGGGTTTGGTGATTGCAGTGTCTGGACGGCCTGTCCTTCAGTATCTGCTCCGCATTTTGTCTCTATCTCCTCCCATTGGCATTTTGTTCACCCTTCTAAGAAGGACCAAAGTATCCGTACCTTGTTCTCCTTTCTTCTTGAGCTTTATTTGGTCTGTGAATTGTATCTTGGATATTCTGAGCTAATATCCACTTATCACTGAGTGTATACCATGTGTATTCTTTTGTGTTTGGGTTATCTCACTCAGGATGGTATATTTTAGTTCCATCCACTTGCCTAAGAATTTCATAAACTAATTGTTTTTAATAGCTGAGTAGTACTCCATTGTGTAGATGTACCACATTTTCTGTATCCATTCCTCTGTTGAGGGACATCTGGGTTGTTTCCAGCTTCTGGCTATTATAAATAAGGCTCCTATGGACATAGTGGAGCATGTGTCCTTATTACATGTTGGAGCATCTTCTGAGTATATGCAACAATACGAACCAACCAGTACTCCCCAGAGCTCCCAAGAACTAAACCACCAACCAAGGAGAACACATGGAGGGACTCATGGCTCCAGCAGCATATCTAGCAGAGGATGACCTTGTTGGATATCAATGGGAGGAGAGATCCTTAGTCCTGAGAAGGCTCAGTGCCCCAGTGTAGGGGGATGCCAGGACAGGGAAATGGGAGTGGGTGGGTTGGTGAGCAGGAGGAGGGAGTATGTGATAGCGGGGTTTTGGAGGGGAAAGCAGGAAAGGGGATAACATTTGAAATATAAATAAAGAAAATATCTAATAAAAAATAAAAATTTAAAAAATTATTAGGTTCCAGTTATTGGAACTGTTTGGGAAAGAATAAGAAGTATAGAGTTAGTAGAGGAGTCTTGTCACTAGAAGTAGGCTCTGAGGTTTGAAAAACACACACAAAGCCCAGTTTCTCTCTCTCTCTCTCTCTCTCTCTCTCTCTCTCTCTCTCTCTCTCTCTCTCTCTCTC
>JADRCD010201342.1:40419-55458 GCA_019843815.1 Montemys delectorum
GAAGAGAAGAGAAGAGAAGAGAAGAGAAGAGAAGAGAAGAGAAGAGAAGAGAAGAGAAGAGAGGTAGAGGCTGCAGATGGCCAAGAGCACATAGAGAGAGAGGTGGGGAAAAGGGGAAAGGAAGAGCAAGAGAGAACAAGAGAATAAGAGAGGGAGGAGGGGGCAAGCAGCCCCTTTTATAGTGGGTCAAGCCTACCTGGCTGTTGCTAGGTAATTATGAGGTGGAATTTAGACCATGAGCCTGGTTAACTCCACTCCACAGCTGCTGTCCTTCATGGTGGTGATCCCATGGTGCTGGAATCTCCCCTAACCTGGGGTGTTCTGCTTCCACTAGGTTTCACCAATAGCTTCTCATAGGCTCTCTTCATGATGCCAAGCCTCAACTTCTTTGTAAGACCACTTCAGTTGAGAGGCATCAACTGCAAATGAGGCTGTACCTTCACCAATGGCCTTCCCTGACCTCTCATGGTGCCAAGCTTCAGTCCACAATTCCTTCATACCTTCAAAACAAGTACCATCTGGGTGACTCTTACACATTACCAGTTCCATCTGCAGCACAAGGTACAACCTTGGCAATCTCTGGAACACAGGTTTTTTGTGTGTATGTGTTTTATCTCAGAAACACTTCCCAGATCTGTTCTCAATGATAATGCTGTCTTGTTAATCTCCACTAATATCTAAGCTCCAGTTAACCAGCATCAATTTTTTCAAGTAGTCCCATCTATTTTTGACTCTAAAAATAGAGCCAAGTGGGCAAGGCTGCTGAGTTCTACTGCTTACTGAAGCTGGAACATGGATATCTTGTTCTATTACATCATCACTAGTTTTCTTAACTGTCTAAACTTGGATGTTCAGGCACTTTGTAAACTGACATTGAACTCAGAGATCTGTAGTTCTCAGGAGTCTTCTGAATTCTGGGGTTAAATATATATACCACCACACCTGAACCCAAGCTTTTCTCTACTTGGAACTTACTTTGTACCAGGCTCACCTTGAACTCAGAGATCTGCTTGCCACTCTCTTCTGAAATTAAAGGTGTGTGCCACTGTGTGTGATCCTAAGCTTTTTTTTTTTTTCTCTCTCCTACCTGCATTCCACTACCTTGGGACCTTAGGTCTTTACATGATTTAAAGCCTGTTATTTCTTTCTTTCTTTTCTTTTTTTTTTATGTAATCTTTTTTTTAATTAGGTATTTTCTTTATTTATATGTAAATTTCTCCTTTCCCAGTTTCCCCTCTAAAAAGCAAGCAAACAAACAAACAAAAACAACAAGAACAAACTCCTATTGTCTCCCCCATTCCCATGCCTGCCACCCCACCCTCTCCCACTTATTGGCCCTGGAATTCCCCTACACTGGGGCCTAAGCTTTTTATGCACAGTTACTCAAGATCAAAAGGCTGTATTGTCTTCCAGCCTCAAGATCTGAATTGTGCTTGTGTTCTCCATTGCTTGATTTTAGTTCATTCCAGATGAAAAGTCCAAATGAAAATAATAATCAGTTCATAATTTTTAACATAATGTAACTGTCCATGCTCAAATGCAAACACATGAACAATAAGTTTAGCTGGGTGAGATCTTGTCCCCAAGTTGCCACTCTCTTAATCTATTTACCTCCTTGAACATATGATTCAGTTCCATTATAATTCCTGGTGTCCTTTTATTATTTAAACCACACATTTTTTATTTTTTATTTTTCTTTCTAAACTTGCTGTGCTTCATCATAAGACCACAGCACCACGTCTATATTAGATTGTTTTGAGACATCTTTTGTCAATGAAATTAATTTGACTCTGTTCATCTTAGCCTCAGGCAGACTCGTTAGACAAGAGCAGAAAGCAGCCAAGTTTGTCACCAAAATATCACAAGAATAGTCTCTCAGCCACATACTAAATTTATTCTCTGAAATCTCTAGAGCCAAGCTTCCACAGTTTATATCACCCTCAGCAACAAAGTCTTCCATATGTCCACTAGGATTAGACCATTAAGCTCCATTTAAAGCATTCCACTCTTTTCCAAATCCAAATCCACATTCTTCAAAACAAAAGCAAGATCAGCCTTAACACAGCAATACCCAGGTCCCTGGTACCAACTTCTCTCCTAGGAATGCTGTAACTGTGAAGAGATACCATGACCAACGCAACTCTTATAAAGGAAGAGGATCTCAAAGCCCATCTCCAGTGATACACTTCCTCCAGTAAAGGCATGCCTGTTCCAACAAGGTCACGCTTCCTAGAAGCCCCTTTCCCTGGGCCAAGCATATTCTAACTACCATAGCCTTATCTTTTAAGTATCATAGACTAAATCATTTAATCTGGAGAGTAGTTTTTTTTTTTTTTAGAGAATCCTGTCACTTAAGCTAAATATTAAGTTACATATTTAGTAACTTGAGCCAGGATGTTAAATCATTGTGGCTGAACAAGGAGGAAGAAGAAATTGTGGTCAGCATGTACTGTATAAAAGAGGAATCTATTTTCAATAAAAGAAGAAAGAAATTTTGTGGGGCCTCTATCAACTACTATGTAATAAACTCATCGAATATTCTAAGAAACATAGTAAAAAGAGAGTTTATGGTATCTGTTAAAATTGGAAATGATACAAGCTTCTAACAGGTTAGCTGTTCTAGTGAATATGTTATGTGGTGTGTGTGGGGTGTGTGTGTGTGTGTGTGTGTGTATGTGTGTGTGTGTGTGTGTGAATGTGTGTGAGTGTGGGTGTACATATACACATGCATGTAAATGAAATTAGCTTATATGTGAGACTTGATATTTAGGAATGACAGTAACAGGTTTTATAGGAGGTTTAATTGGATTGAGTATTTGTGTCCTTAAAAATATTGATATTCTAAATTCCTAATCTTAGTGTAATGATATTAGAGATGCCTGATTTGGGGAGGTAATTAAATTTAGGTTATATTATAAGAATGAGGAGATCACAGTGGTATTAGCGATATGAATATTATTGTCAAAGTCTCTTTTTTTTTTCTTGCCCTCCTCCTTTCTCTTGTACTGTTCCTACATCTCTCATTGTCTATGATGAGAGGAGTTGAAGGAAACTAAAAAAAGAAAAAGAAAGAACTATCTGCAAACCAGTATAAATCTTTAACTAGGAGCTGAACTTCTGAGCAACATTCTTTGAAACTTCTGGATTCTAGTACAAGGCACACCACATTACTTGTTTTTAGGTACCTACCCAACTTGATTTTATCATATGAGCAGTGTAACATATGATGCTAAGAAAAGCATGATATAATGAAAAGCTCGGAGCTAAGAATTTTAGCTCAACTCTTTAATTTTTATTTATACAACCTTAAATAAATGTTGACCTCACTTATAAAATTCTAATATCAAAACTTGGTTAGTACAGCCGGGCGGTGGTGGTGCACACCTTTAATCCCAGCACTTGGGAGGCAGAGGCAGGCAGATTTCTGAGTTCGAGGCCAGCCTGGTCTACAGAGTGAGTTCCAGGACAGTCAGAGCTATATAGAGAAACCCTGTCTGGAAAAACAAACAAACAAACAAAACAAACAAACAAACAAAAAAACTTGGTTAATACAAAATATGTAGGCTCTATGAAAATTATTTTTAGTCTGTTATAAGTGATTGAGCATATATAAAATGTGTTCTCCAAAGCCATCTAATAGGAAATTTTCTTATTGAAAGTAATTTTTCTAGTGTAATATATACAGATTATGGCTTCCACTCCCTCTACTCCTCTTAGTTCCAAACTGAGGAATGACTTTTCGATGCCATGAAATGACAAAATTGTATTTACTCATTAATGTTCAGATACTATTAAAAGTTTAAGGATATCTGTTAAGGAATGGAAATAACTTAGTATTATCAAATCTCCTCTGCATTTTAGCTGTTTCATCTAGATTGAAGACTTTCCTTCTAGAAGACAATAGAAGTAGAAAACAGGTGACTCACAAGAAGTTCTAAGATTCATGAGTCCACTCTCTGAGATTGTGTAATTAGTACACAATGACTTAAGAAAAGGCTGTTCTTTGGGATACACTCTATCAAGATGTGTAAAACACAACAAAGACACAGATTTTTCTGAGTCTTCACTTGTGTAGAAGGGCTCTTTGATGAAATAGCTCTCAGAGTCATCAATGGCCTATACTCCAATATATATACTCCAATAAACTCACTTGTTTATTTGAAATTAAATCAAATATAACCACACTTTGGTCTGTTTTAGAATCCCATCTGGTGGGGGCAAGTGCTTTCGCATCTCTTTTGGACAAGTCTCAGAAAATCCATTCCCACACTTTGGTGTTCATTCTGGGCTGACAACAATCCTTGGAATCCTTGTTTGAAATATTGAAGAATTGACAGGGACCTCCATATCAAAGCAGATACACTGAAACTACTAGAAAAGAAAGTGGGGAAGAACCTCGAGCAAATAGGCACAGGGGAAAATTTCCTGACGAGAACGCCAATAGCTTCTACTCTAAGATCAAGAATTGACAAATGGGACCTCATGAAGTTGCAAAGCTTTTGTAAGGCAAAAGACACTGTCAATAGGACAAACCAGAAACTAACAAATTGGGAAAAGATCTTTACCAACCCTATATCTGATAGAGGGCTAATGTCCAATGTATACAAAGAACTCAAGAAGTTAGACTCCAGAGAACCAAATAACCCTATTTTAAAAATGGGGTATAGAGCTAAAAAAGAATTCTTAACTGATGAACACCGAATGGCTGAGAAGCACCTAAAGAAATGTTCAACATCCTTAGTCATCAGGGAAATGCAAATCAAAACAACTCTGAGATTCCACCTCACACCAGTCAGATTGGCTAGGATAAAAGACTCAGGTGACAGCAGATGCTGGAGAGGTTGTGGAGGAAGAGGAACACTACTTCACTGCTGGTGGGATTACAATCTGGTACAACCACTCTGGAAATCAGTGTGGCGGTTCCTCCGGAAATTGGACATAGTTCTACCAGAGGACCCAGCTATACCACTCCTAGGCATATACCCAGAAGATTCTCCATCATGTAATAAGGACACATGCTCCACCATGTTCATAGCAGCCTTATTTATACTAGCCAGAAACTGGAAACAACCCAGATGTCCCTCAACAGAGGAATGGATACAGAAAGTGTAGTACATCTACACAATGGAGTACTACTCAGCTATAAAAAACAATGAATTTATGTTGTTTTTGTTTGCTTGCTTGTTTTTTGGAGGTGAAACTGGGAAAGGAGAAATTTACATGTAAATAAAGAAAATACCTAATTAAAAAAAAGAATTGAGTAAATGTAGCTATGACAAATTAGACTTTCAAAATTTGTATTATGGTTGTTTGATGAAGGCAAATATTTTAAAGAAAAACATTTTACTATAGCTATTCTATACTGTTTTATTTTAAGTTGAAAATGTCAGTTTTAGAACTGAACTAAGAATATGACATTAACAGCCAGTTTAAATGTGATGTCCATGTTACCTTCTTTTCCGTATTTGTGATGCTGTACATTTTCTTACCATATGTTAACAATATGTATCTGTTTGAATAATGTAAATTCACACATGCCTCCAGCTTGCATTCTTTTTTGTTTGGTTGTTTTTTTGTTTTTGTTTGTTTGTTTGTTTGTTGGTTTGTTTTGGTGGGTTGAGTATTCTGGACTGACATCTATGGTCCTGTGGAGACTGCAAGATACCCGCTTAGGCCTTTTTGGCTTTTAGAGTTGAGAAGTCTGTATAATTCTTTTTTTATTTATTTTTTATAGGATATTTTCTTTATTTACATGTAAATTTCTCCTTTTCCAGTTTCCCCTCCAAAAAACAAACAAAAAAAAACAACAAGAACAAGCCCCTGTTGCCTCCCCCCTCCCCATGCATGCCACCCCACCTTTTCCCACTTATTGGCCCTGGCATTCCTCTACACTGGGGCACAAAACCTTCACTGGGCCGAGGTCCTTTCCTCCTGATGATCGAATTTGCAATCCTCTACTATACGCATGCTGCCAAAACAATCAGTCCCACCATGTATAGTACTTGGTTGGTGGTTGGGTCCCTGGGAGCTCTGAGGGTACTAGTTAGTTCATATAGTTGTTTGTCCTAAGGGGCTGCAAACCCTTCAGCTCCATAGAACCTTTCTCTAACTCCTTCATTGGGGACCATGTACTCAGTTCAATGAATGATTGTGAGCCTCTACATCTGTATTTGTCAGGTATTGTCAGCTTGCATACTTCAGATCCAGAAATCGTTCTTGGACCCTCATTCCCATTCCCTTGAGGCACTTCTCTAAGTCCTGTGGTCATGATTCACCTTTGCTCCAAGACTTTTGTTTTGCCTTGTCTTGTCTTGTCTTGCCTTTGTCTTGCCTTTGCCTTGCCTTGCCTTGTCTTGTTTTTGCCTTTGCTTTGCCTCGCCTTGTCTCTCCTTGCCTTGTCTTGTCTCTCCTTGCCTTGTCTTGTCTCTCCTTGCCTTGACTTGCCTTGACTTGTCTCTCCTTGCCTTGCTTTGCCTCGCCTTTTTCTTGACTTGCCTTACCTTGCCTTGCCTTGTCTTGCCTTGCTTTGACTTGCCTTGCCTTGCCTTGCCTTGCCTTGTCTCTCCTTGCCTTGCCTTGCCTTGCCTTGCCTTGACTTGACTTGACTTGTCTCTCCTTGCCTTGCCTTGTTTCTCCTTGTCTTGCCTTTGTCTTGCCTTGCCTTGTCTCTCCTTGCCTCGCCTTGTCACTCCTTGCCTTGACTTGCCTTGCCTTGTTCTGCTGTGTTTCCACCCAGAAGAAAATGAAGTGCTTCTCATTTATGTCTGCCTTATTTTACTTGACATTGATTATCTTTACCTTTTCATCTAATATAAATATTTCCATAAGGCAATAATAATTGTATAGATCATTTTTACAGTGTAGCTAATTTGTTTCTTGTACTATTACAAATGATCTATGTTTTATTCCATACTACAGAGTAATATACACACTTCTGTGCCTAGAGAACTGTTTATTAATAATATCTGCAATTAACAAAAAGATCTCTGCTTTTTCACAAATACTCAGCATGACAGCTAATTCATTTCACATACTTAATGCTATTTCTATTGAGCTAAACAGGTTGATATCCTTACTTGTACAAATTCCCTTTGAATCTTGGGAATTTCCTTTGTGATTTTTTGATGCTGGGCTTTTAGAGTAATCTATGTGTGTATTTTCACAGAATACAAAAGGTGAAGGGAAATAGGAATGTGAGTATTCTTTTGTAGCATATCCCCTCCTACGTGCAAAGAAATTGCTTAAAATGTGGTAATTTGATATATGATGAGAAGCTTAAAAGAATTATTATGTGCAATTTTCTATAAACGGACTCCTGTTCCTGTATCACATGAAGACAGTTTAGAAAATCATTTAAATAAGTAGGATCCTGGTCAAGAACACTCATATGTTTGTTGATAAGAATAAATTTATACAATTGTGTCCACATGTCTCTATTATGATAATTGCACACATTATCTTTGTTAGGCCTATTTTCATGCAGAATCAGGTTAAATTTAATTTTGTAGGGAGACTTACATTACTTATATTACTTGTATTTGTAAAATGCTGTAATATGATTGAAAATATATCACCAAAATCTTTCAATATTTGGAGCATAGAATAAATATTATTTAAGAGCAAACTTGGTAAAAGCATTGTCATCACATCTATGAACAGATTTAGTTATATAGACACATAGGCAATGATTATAGCTTAACAGCCATGAAATATATCAGAAAACCATGTTTTTATTATTATTATTATTATTATTATTATTATTATTATTAGGATTTATGTTACTCTATTCAACATAAATGTAGAACCTTGTTCTGTCATAAATTCTGGGCTGTTATTTTAATGACTATAACATTAAAAATGGACATGTTAGATTTTAATTTGCTCAATTTTTATTAGCCATGAAGGAATGAATACACCTAAATATGGATGAGACATGATTTCTACCCACTAGAGAGGCACAAAAAGTGTGAAATTAGTGTTTGTAGCCTATTTTATAGAATTGTTGGTTTGAAGCTGAAGTCTCAATTTTTAACACATTTTAGCAAGTATTTATTTTGCATATATAAAAAGCATTTTAGACAGTAAAACTTTTTTCCTCAAAGAATTCATAGTGTGACAAAATATGCATGTATATTTTTTGAAGTTGAGAAATTTAACATGCTTTCTTTTTCAGTTTATTGCCAATTACAGGAGAATATTGTCCCATTAAAAATAGGACAGAAAATACCAATATTTCACTTAAAAATAATTGAAGTAGAACAATATAAATTTATGCCATATAAAACTCAGCATAGAATGTCAGCAGTTTGATTATACTTAATTTTATTATCTCCAGTGACGAACAAAGTTATGAACTAGCTAGTATGTATTGAAAGCACTATAATTTGACCAATTAAATGTATAAAATACATTATTGAACTTTGAATTTGTATATTCTATGCTAATTAGAAAAAGAGAAGTTGAACATCTCAAGCTGTATTCTTTTCCTTGACAAACAGTGATTTATTTTTTCTGTCTTCTGAAATAAGAATCCTCCGTTCAAAAGAGACTTCAGTAGTTGGTCATCATGACTCTGATTCCAAGGAAAACATATATTCATGTATTTTCTCCATAAATTTCAATGTTTTTTCTGTTTTTCATTTTTGTTTCAAATTTGTTTTTTGTCTGTAACAGCTTTCAGAGAATTTTCAGTATAAAATGGTAAAGAGACAGTTTGCTGCCCACAGATGACTATAACTGCAAAATAATTACACTTCTGAAACTGGTCAGATCAGCACTTCAGTGAGCATTTCTCATTGGCTCCATGATAAAAACATGCTCCTAGTTATGGCTTAATCAGCAACATATTAATGATGCAAGTAGTTTAGAACACAATTTAATAATAAAAATAATATGCTTATAACTTGATGAGGACTAGCACATGTCAAAGAAAATCATGAAAGGCCAGTTCATAATTATCATTAACTTATCAGACAACTAATGCAAATACTTTCATGACATCCTTATGTGTAGCTGTCTACTGATACTCAGGAAGAATAATTGATCTGTGTCTAACTGGTCTCAGGTGCAAGGACTTACTCAGGCAATGACTATAATGAGACAGGATTTAGGAGTATAATTTTTGAGGTAGTATGCCACATATTCTTCTTCATGATTGGTTTGATTTACTTAATTTTTTATTTACATATACTTTGAATTTTATTGATAAGTAGGAGGCTGTACCTTTTTTTTTGGATATGTATTAAACCACTTCTAAAATAAATGACAAGTGACTGTTTGGAGTTGTGTTGTTAACTAGTTTAGTTCAATTACTCGATTTCTCATTCTATTTGTGCTACTTAATTGTATATCTGTATTTTTCTTGTATATTTTATTTTACTAAAAGTAAAAAAAAATTACTTGTAGTGTAAACTTTACCCTAGATATGAACTGTGAATAATGATGGTTACACCAGGAATAGAGATATATTCCCCAAGTCAAGTCTTACCATAAACATATTAAGGTGGTGCAGCATTCACATGACTTAATGGTTTTTCAGAGATCATCCAATTGCATTTTTGCTATGCACCCAGTTTCTGAACTTGAAGGTAACTTGTTTAAAATTTATCTCTCTATGCTCTCTATTAATTAAAAATTGAAGAATCTGAAAAAGTATCAACTTGTCTTAAATCTATCAGAAGTGTCTGGGGACCAAGCAGACAGTTTATAATCTGGAAACTAAATATTTGGTAGTAGCAGTAAGATATAGGGATATAACAGATAAGTGGGAAATTTATAAATTGTTTCAACAAAAGTTTCTTAAGAATTCTATAAAACTTAAGTGCAATAGAAGAGTTAAAAATGATGCCATCTCTTTAACGTCTTTTCTGAAATCCTTTTGTGGGATAAACATTAGAAATTTCCAGTAAAAAATTTATATAAGAATTTTAATCCAGCAACGTGGCTGCTCTGGCACTAATATAAGCACAGCTTTCATACACACCATCCCTAACAATGTAGGTAAGGTTATTTTGTAGAATGAAACAACCATCTTTGAAAAAATGACCTTTAATTGAGGGGCAGACACATCAGAAAAATATTTGACAGAAAGAGTCAGAGGTAGGATATGTTCAACTCTCACCAAAGCAAACCAGGGAGACAGGCTATTTAAAACAAATATAGGAAGAGAAAGTCAATGCATTGAGTGCACTTCACATATCAGTTCCTTGAGTCATTCAGTTGAGAGGCAGTGCAGAGGAATTGAGTTTGTGGGATTTCAGTTAGTAGAGTTAAGTTCATGGAATTCAGAGGCAGTTTTTACCAGGACAATTTTACAAAGACAGGATGCAAAGAGAACAAGCTAGACACAGGTGAAGACAGACCAGAGAGAAAAAGAGAATAAGAAGAAGCAAGAAGATTAAAAACGATTACTGGTGTTAGTTTGTGGCCAATGAGAGCAGTTCAATCAGAAGCCAAAAGAGAAACGAGATCAAATCAGTCAGCTTTTGAGCCAGAACAGCTGAGTTGAACCAGTCAGCCAGAGTTTGAAAGAGCTAAAATGAGTGAGCTTTATTGAAATCTAAGCCTAGATAACATTGAATTGTGTGAATAAAAGTTACGTTTATGTCTGGCACCCAATGTGATTGGAGAAGAAGAATGTCTTCCAATGGTGTAGAAAGTGGTAGACATCTGACAAACACATCACAGAGGACAGGAGACATCTGACAGAAAGCCACAAAGTAGAAATTCACTGGGATTCTCCAGAGTAAATCACCAGAGAAAGCATCAATTTCCATGTTTGGCTGGGTGCTCAGAGGGACTCAGAAGACTCTAAAACAGGAAGAGCCTTGGGCTCAAAGCAGGGAAAGACACAGCAGCCTCTGAAACAGAGAATCACAGTAACTCAACCCAAAACACAATTTAAATTATATAGAATGACTTTTACTTCATTGAGAAAGAGGAAGCTTCATTTCTAATCCCTTAACACTAAGGGTAGGAGCTGAGAGGTTACAAATGTTATTTGAAAAAGCTATCACAGTACTTACTGCAATTGTGAACGTTAGAGGAAACCCCTCCCTATTTTCAATTGCAATCTTTATATATTTCCCCTCAAAAAAGTTTGAAGAAATAGCTATACAACAAGAAAAATTAGCTATGATAGTACAAAGACTTGAAAGACAAATAATAGAGGTAAGAGAATAGGAAGTGGTTAATTATAAATCTACTGTTCCTAATGAAATTCGGAGAAAACTTTCCCAATCTAGAAGAAGACATGCCTATAAACACACAAGAAGCTTATAGAACACCAATTAGACTGGACTAGAAAAACATTCTCTAACCACATAATGATCAAAATGCAAAAACTACAGAACAATGAAAGAATACTAAGTCTAGCAGGAGAAAAATGGCAGGTAACATACAAAGACAGACCTATCAGAATTACAACAGGCTTCTCAACAGAAACTAAAATCTAAAAGGGTCTGGACAGATGTGCAATCTCTAAAAAACCACATGTGTCAACCTAGAAGAATATACTCAGCAACACTTTCAATCACTGTTGATAGAGAAAACAAGATATTTTCAGACAAATCCAAATTCAAACAATATCTATCCATGAATCCAGCCTTACAGAAAATGCTACAATCTGAAAAGAATAGCTATATACAGTAAAACATGGGAAATAAGTAATTTCATACCAAACAAAACAAAGACAAAGAAAGCATGTACACACACACACCAGCAACATCAAAATAATAAGAAATTACAATCACTGGTCATTGATATTTCTCAACATCAATGGAGTCAATTCCCTAGTAAAAAGACACAGCCTTAAAAAATGGATGCAAAAAAAAATTCCTTCATTCTATTGCACACAAGAAACATAACATAACTCAGAATTAAAGATATACATTTCTTCAGAACAAGGAATGGGAAAAAGGTTTCCATGCAAATGGACCCAAGAAACAAGCTGGAGTAGCCATTCTAATATCTAATAAAATAAATGTTCAACCAAAATTAATCAAAAGAGGCATGGAAGGACACTTCATACTCAACAAAGGAAAAATCTACCAAGATGATATCTCAATTCTGAAAATCTATTCCCCAAACAAATGCATACACACAAATTTGTAAAAGAAACATTACTGAAGCTTAAATTACATACTAAACTACAAACCTTAATAATGGGACACTTCAGCACTCTACTCTCACCAACTGACAAGACATCCAGACAAAAACTAAAGAAAGAAATAGTGAAACTAACAGGTATTGTGAAGTAAATGGACCTACCAGACATCTATAGAATATTATACCCATGCACAAAAGAATATACCTTTTTCTCAGCCCATCATAGATCCTTCTCCAAAATTGACCTTCTAGTCAGTCACAAAGAAAGCCTCAATAGATACAAGAAAATTCAATTAATGCCTTGTATCTTACCAGAGCATCATGGATTAAAGTTGGACTTCAACAACAACAGAAACACCAGAAAGACTACACACTCATGGAAACTGAATAACTCTCTACTCAATAATCTCTGAGTCAAGGAAGAAAGAAAGAAAGAAATGAAAAACTTTCTAGAATTCAATGAAAATAAAGGTACAAAATACCCAAATGCATGGGACACAATGAAGGCAGTCATAAGAGGAAAGTCCATAGTGCTAAGTCCTTGATATAGAAATTAGCAAGCTCTCATACTAGCAATTTAAAAGTTTACCTAAAAGCTCTAGAAAAAGAACAAAGAACAAGAAGAAGGAGAAGGAGAAGAAGGAAGAGAAGGGGAAGAAGCAAGCAAGTACACCAAAGAGGAGCAGATGGAGAATCAAAGAAACCAAGAAGTGGATCTTTTGAAAATCAACAAGACAGAAAAACCCTTAACCAAAGTAAGCAAGAGACAGAGAGATAGTATCAACATAAACAGCATCAAGAATGAAAAAGGGAGACACAACAACAGACACTGAAGAAATTCAAATAATCTGTAGAATCCTATTTCAAAATCCTGAACTCCACAAAATTGGACAATCTTTTTTTTTTAAGATTTATTTATTTTTTTTTTATGTGTATGAGTACACTGTAGCTGTACAGATGGCCGTGAGCCATCATGTGGCTGCTGGGAAGTGAACTCAGGACCTTTGGAAGAGCAGTCAGTGCTCTTACCCACTCGCTCCAGGGTAATACAATGTAGTTGTCTTCAGACACACCAGAAGAGGGTGTCAGATCTCATTAGGGGTGGTTGTGAACCACCATGTAGTTTCTTGGATCTGAAATCAGGATCTTTGGAAGAGCAATCAGTGCTTTTACCTGCTGAGCCATCTTGCCAGCCTCGAAAATTGGACAATCTTAATGAAATGGATGATTTTCTAGACAGGTACCACTTACCAAACTTAAATCAAGACTGGGTAAACTATCTAAACAGCCATATAACTCTTTAAGTAATAGAAGCAGTCAATAACAGTCTCCCAATCAAAAAAGCTCAAGGCCAGATGGTTTTAGTGAAGAATTCTACCAGACTTTCAAAGAGCTAAGACTAAAACTCCTCAAAGTATTGCACAAAAGGGAAACAGAAGGAACACTGTCAAACTCATTCTATGGGGTCAAAGTCACCTGATACTTAAACCATACAAAGACTCAAGAAAAAAAGAGAACTTTAGACCAATTTCTCTTATGAACATTGATGAAAAACTACTTAATGAAATACTTGCAAACCATATTCAGAAACATCAACCATCAAGATCAAGTGAGCTTCATTCCAGGGCTACAAGGATGTTTCAATACACAAAACCCCATCAACATAATTGACCACATAAACAAACAGAAAAAAAAAATCATGTGATCATCACATTAGACTCTGAAGAATGACTTTGACAAAATCCAACACATCTTCATCTTAAATGTATTAGAGAAATCAGAGATATGGGGCACATACAGAAATAAAGCAATATACAGCAAAGGAATTAAACCAAATGGAGAGGATCTTGAAGCAATTCCACTAAAAACAGGTACAAGACAATCCTGCCTACTTACTCTCTATCTTTTCAATATAGTGCTTACTATTCTGGCCAATGAAATGAGAAAACTATAGTATATCAAGGGGATATAAATTGGAAAGGAAGAAGTCAAAGTATCACTGTTTGTGGATGATATGATACTATACATAAGTAACCCTAAAAAATTCTACCAGAAAACTCCTGTAACTAATAAACAACTTCAGCAAAGTGGCTGTATACAAAATTAACTCAAAGAAATCAGTTCCCCTATCTTTTACAAATGATACATGGACTGAGAAAGAAATTGGGGTAATAGCACCCTTATAATACCCACAAATAATGTAAAATATCTTGGTGTAACTCTAACTAAGCAAGTGAAAGATCTGTATGACAAGAACTTCAAGTCCTAGAAAAAATAAATTAAGGTTGATATCAGAAGATGGATAGATCTGCCATGCTCATAGATTGGTAAGTCAACATATAAAAAATGGCCATCTTACAAAAGGCAATCTACAGATTCAATGCAGTCCCCATCAAAATTAAAACAAAATTTTTATAGACCTCGAAAGAGCAATTCACAACTTCATATGGAAAAACCAAAAACCCAGGAAAGCCAAAACAATATTGAGAAATCAAAAAACTTTGGGACGACTCACCATCCCTAACCTCCAGCATTACTAGAGCAATAGTGATAAAAAACAACATGCTTTTGGTGCAAAGACCAAAAGGTTGATCAATGGAATCAAACTGAAGACCCAGAAATAAGCCCACACAACTCTGAACACTTGCTTTTTGATATCTCTCAACTGGAAGAATGTATAAAGAAAATGTATCATGTCTACAAAATGGAATACTATTCAGCTTTAAAAACAAAAACATTTTGAATTTTTGCATACAAATGGAGGACCAGCCTGGGCATAAAGAGGTGTCCTAAGAGAAGACATGTCTATGAGTGGTGAAAAGAATAACTTGAAGTTAAATCATGGGTCCAAGCTAGAGGCCTAGGGTCTGCTGAGATTACTTTCCAGATCTCTCTCTCTCTCTCTCTCTCTCTCTCTCTCTCTCTCTCTCTCTC
>JADRCD010201343.1:0-12945 GCA_019843815.1 Montemys delectorum
TTTTTTTTTGGTCTATTGAAGAATTATTCTTCATAAAGTATTTAGAAAATGGTTTGGCATAGAGAAAGATCTCTATGAATCATCAAAAATTACACAGAAATTTTCTGACAATTTGGTGCATTCTATGGTTTTGTAAGGAATAGGCAAGGTCTCAGATATGAAGTAATAAAGAAAAATTATAACCAGAACTTGGTAGATGCCCATGGTAGTTAGTCAGAACGTTATATGTGAGGGACCAAGAAAATGTAGCTGTATCATGGGAGCTGTGCATCCTGATGGCTGAGCACTTCATGCTTTTGTCTTGAAATTGCAAGTAGGTTCTTCCCACTCTATCAAACTCTGAGGCACTAGCAACTTGCTCATTTGCCCAACATGCATAATATCCAAGGTTCTCCACCATCAAAAGATCCTACATTCATTATAACATCATTTGTATTGTGGGTTTGATTCTATTGTGAGCTTTTCTAGGGGATCATGGAAAGAATTACCCTAAAAGGGATGTAACTCTCCATGGAGGAAAAGGGTATAATTTTTGCCCTTATGGTTATTAATCTACCTCATAAATATTTATATAATTGTCTTTAAAACTCACAATGTAGAAGTAGTTGTTATAACTGACTCCTAGGTTAGTTTACTTAACTATTTCTATGGACTGCCATTTGTTTTGAAGAAAACAAAAACCCAAACAAACAAACAAACAAACAAAAAAAACCCCAAAACTTCTTAAACTAAATATGTGTCTTGACTAAATTCTTCCCTTTGGAAACATTGAAATAAATCTTAAACATAATTAGAAAAGGTTAATGCTTTTTAAACCTTGACTGAAGTTATTAGTAAAATTATATTTTATTGAATATACTATGTATGAAGGACATGACCAGCATTGTGTTCTTAGAAATAGAAACAATGGTGAAGATATTGGGGTTGGGAGATGGTTCAGTAGTTAAGAACATATAATGCTCTTGTAGAAGACTGATTTTTGACTCACAGCACTCAAGATGGTGATGGGTGGCTCGCAACAGCAGGTTAGTTCCATCGCCAGGGGGAATCTAATGCCTCATGCCTTGCCAGCACCTATACACATAGACATATGCCCCTCCATATATACATAATTAAAAATAATTAAAATGGATACTAAAACAAATAGAAATGATGGAAATATTAGTATTTAGTAAATAGACATAATTTTATGTTGTGTATTAATAAAGAAATAAATTAGAATACTATATGCTAATTGTGCATTTTTGAGACTCAAAAGCTATTCTCTCCTTTCTTTCCTCCCTGTGTGCCATCTTACTTTCTCTTCCTTCTTCCTCCTCTCCTGGAACTCTTTGTTCTCTAATCAGCTTCTTTCTCTCTGTCTTATTCCTAAACTTTCTTAGAGGAAGTCTCCTTTCTTGCAGTTCTGGAGGTCACATTATAGGAATTGAAGAACAAAAGCCATGGCTCCTTGCCAAGTGTCTTGCCCTTTTTCATGTTTATTTTTAAATAGGAAACATTTGTTCTTTGTAGTAGAAGGCATGTGAGTTACAGTTTTTTAGATAATATATAGGCAGGAGTTCTAATATGTTCAGAAGTGGTTAGCTGAAACCTGCATCAGGCAAACGAGTAGAGAAGGAGATACATTAATCTGGAATAGTTAAACAACTTTATTTGAAATTATAAGACCATAACAACTGTATAGTTAAGTAAGGGGGGAATAAAAACAGAATAGCAAGAAGTAAGAGAAATACATAAAATGTGTAATTAAATAAGTCTAAGCATGTGTATCAGTGAGGCCATGCAATGAATACATACTCTTGTTCTGATCACCCATATATAAAAAAATGCAGCAAAAATATCTTCTGAAGAAATTATCCTGTTAATAGATTGAAGACTAATGTCAATCCATTCATGGTATTATTTTATATAAGTTGTTACTTAGAATACATCTTGATGACAGACCTCCCCACATCATCCGTGTTCCAGCAGAACAGATTCAGCAGCAGCAGCAGCAGCAGCAGCAACAGCCACCGCAGCCACCTTCACAGCTACAGCCACAGCCACAGCCACAAACCCCAGGCAGACCCCAGGCTCCCCCCATGGCAGCCCACCGTGGCCTCATCCGCAGGGTCTGATGAGGAAATCCGGCAGAAGACCAGGCCATGAACCAAAATTTCCGTGGAAGCCCTCGGGATCCTTCAGCGTTTCATCTAAGATGTGGGCCTGTGCCGGGATGAAGAGGCCATCCAGACTGCACAGCTGGACCTCCGAAGTACACCATCATCAAGTTCTTTCAGAACCAGCAGAACTACCTTAAGCACCACGGCAAGCAGAGGGACAACTCCAGATGGGAGGTGGATGTGGCCGAGTACAAAGATGAGGAGTTGCTTAAGGATTTGGAAGAGAGTGTCCAGGATAAAAACGCCAACACCCCTTTTTTCAGTGAAATAGAGGAAGAGCCGTCCGTGGAAGGAAGCACAGACATTAATGCAGACTTCAGCTGCACCACTGTTATTTCCTAACAACATGAGAAGGCCAGCTTGTGTTGGCTCAGAAAAAAACTTCATTGTTTATCGTTTGGCCAAGGAATCTTCGGAAACTCATGCAAACAGGAAGTTGGAAGGACAGGACAGACTCACTCAAGGTTTTACTCTGTTTTACAAACTGCTTGGCAGCCCCAGGTGAAGGCCAAGGATTGTTTGGTAGAATTTGTTGTGTTCAAGGGCTGTACCCAGGTGTTGTACCCTGTCAGCATGATACCAGAAATTGGTTTTCCTTTTGATTATTATTATTATTCTGGAGTCTCAAATAAGCATTATAACTTCTGTGATTATGATTGTCTTTTCTTTAATTATTTCTGTAACACTCCACACTAGTCTTTGGAAACTGGTCCCTTATTTTAAAGGGAAAAGGGAAAAGAAAGAGAGTTTATTACTCATTATATGTTAAAAAAAGAACTATAGACTGTGCAATGCACTTTAAAGATGACATACGCCAACAAATGCCTTGTATTATATGGCACAGCCATAGTTAAAATTTGTTTTTTTATTTTGGAAATAAAAGTTCACTGTAGTTTTTTCATCCTCATTGTTACATATTTTTTTAAGGAAAAGAAAATGTGAAACACAATTTAGTCCTTGCTATTTATTTGTAGATGCTGCAGTATCAAATCATAATTAAGGTTTTTGGAGATTTCTGTTAAATGTAATGTTACTTCTATTGTTACCATACTGATTTCCTTTCTATTTATAATTGTATTTTGATGGGTACTAAAATAAAGTGTCTTAAAAGTTTTAAATAGATAAAATGTGCTTTACACAGTTTATAAAAGTCTATGTTATCCAAGCAATACACTCTAGAAGCCTCAGTCTCCTTGTTTTATGCAATTTTTACTATCATGCAAATAAGCTTAGGTAAATAAAACTAATAATCTTAGAAAATTATTCAATTAATGTGAAAATATTTGATGTTTGCAATTTGTCTTCCTTTGGTTTACAGTCAATTTTAAAGAGACCTCTGTATAAAGTTTCTGTATAAAGGTGTATTTCTTTTTTATGAGTTTATGGCTATGAAAATACCAGCTATTTTGTTACAACTGTTGTTTTTATAAGTGTATCACAGTTTTCTTCATGCAGAAATGTGCTGATTAAGAGTGGTTATTGACTGTAGCTACATGATTAAAATTGTTTGGTAAAAAAAAACAATACATCTTGAAATAAAGTTTAATTTTTGTATGCATTGAAGAAGGATGTCACATTATATTGTATGATAACCTAGTAATCAACTACCTGAAAAAGTTATTTTCAGTTATTTAACCAACCACATATGTTACAAGATTTTTAACTGATGCAAATACTTATTCTATTAGTGAAAATTCTATCTGAAGATAAGATAAAAGCCCCAAAATTTACAACCTATATTTGTTGAATCTTGCTTAATTATTCTTCCATGTTTACATCTTCCAAATGTAGTTTTGTTGATATATAAGTCAGAAGTAAAGCTCATCCATCCTAAGAGTATAATAAAGTGGGATTACTTACGGAAGAGTCCCAGTTATCAACTGAAGCATCTTCCTGTCTATAGAAGAGTCTCCATCAGCATTTCATGCTGTGCTTCCCGATCGGAAGACAAACTACACTACTTTCAATTCTTATGATCTTCCTCAACACCTTCTCATCTCCACTAAGTCTGATATTCTGCATATGTGTTTACATTTGATACTGTTCCACAATTCCACAGGTCTGTAGGCTCTGGTTGTTTTTCTTCAGTTCTTCTACATAAAAATCTCTCAACACATTTTCAAGTTTACTGATTCTTTCTTCTACAACTTTAAATCTACAGCCCAACTTCTCCAGAGAATTTTCACTTTTCTACTTACTTCCTGAAT
This sequence comes from Montemys delectorum, assembly GCA_019843815.1. Classification (NCBI taxonomy): domain Eukaryota; kingdom Metazoa; phylum Chordata; class Mammalia; order Rodentia; family Muridae; genus Montemys; species Montemys delectorum. The sequence continues at coordinate 4,370 of JADRCD010201343.1, forward strand.
TTTCAAATTAATTTATGTTCATAGTTTCTCTTATATTATTTGTTGATGAAATTGACTCAATGCATTCCTTTGGTTATTTAAGAAGTGTTTATGGGGAGTTTCTTCTCTCTTTCTCTCTCTTCTTTGTATTATGAATTCTTATATTTTTGATTAGGAATTTGGATAGCTTAGGCATCATATTCTAACAACTATTGACACAGGTTTTCCTTTAATGCTGTAGTTGACCTATATGCAGTACTTAAATGAAGGCTATTTCTTCTAAGCTCTAAGGTCTGTGCAGCATACACTTTATCTTGGAAATGAACTCTAGAAAGACAGAAGTATTAGTAAAGTTCCCAATCTGTTGGTTGCCATTTTGTCTTATTGACAGTGTCCTTTGCCTTACAGAAGCTTCGCAATATTATGAGGTCCCATTTGTCAATTCTTGATCATAGAGCATAAGCGATTAGTGTTCTCTTCAGGAAAATTTCCCTCTGCCCATGTGCTAGAGGCTCTTCCCCACTTTCTCTTCTATTAGTTTCATTGTATTCATTGGTTTTATGTGGAGGTCCTTGATCTACTTGGACTTGAACTTTGGACAAGGAGATAAGAATGGATCAATTTGCATTCTTCTACATGCTGACTGCCAATGGAACCAGCACCATTTGTTGAAAATGCTGTCTTTTTTCTACTGGATGGTTTTAGCTCCTTTGTCAAAGATCAAATGACTATAGATGTGTGGGTTTATTTAGAGGGCTAATACCCAATATAAAAAAAGAGCTCAAGAAAGTAGACTCCAGACATTCAAATAACTGTATTAATAATGGAGCACAGAGCCAAAAAAGGATTCTCAACTGAGGAAACCCAAATGGTCAAGAGGCACCTAAAAAAATGTTCAACATCCTTAGTCATCAGGGAAATTCAAATCAAAATGACCCTGATACCAATCAGAATGGCTAAGATCAAAAGCTCAGGTGACAGCAGATGCTGGTGAGGATGTAGAGAAAGAGGAATGTTCCTTCATTGCTGGTGAGATTGCAAGCTGATACAATCACTCTGGAAATCAGTCTGGCAGTTCCTAAGAAAATTGGATATAGTATTACCTGAGGACCCAGTTATACTATTCCTGGGCATATCTCCAAAAGATGCTCCAACATATAACAAGGACACATGCTCCCATGCTCCACTATGTTCATAGCAGCCTTATTTATAATAGCCAGAAGCTGGAAAGAATGCAGATGTTCTTCAATGGAGGAATGGATACAGAAATTATGATACATTTTCACAATGGAATACTACTCAGCTTTTTTTTTTTTTTCTTTTTCGAGACAGGGTGTCTCTGAGTAGCCTGGCTGTCCTGGAACTCACTCTGTACACCAGGCTGGCCTCCAATTCAGAAATCCACTTGTCTCTGCCTCCCAAGTGCTGGGATTAAAGGCATGTGCCACCACTGCCCAGCTCTACTCAGCTTTTAAAAACAATGAATTCATGAAATTCTTAGGCAAATGGATGGAAGTAGAAAATATCATCCAGAGTGAGGAAACCCAAACACAAAAGAACACACATGGCATGCACTCACTGATAAGTGGATATTTGCCCAAAAGCTCCAAGTACCCAAGATACAATTCACAGAGCACATGAAGCTCAAGAAGAAGGAAGACCAAAGTGTGGGTTCTTTGGTCCTTCTTAGATGGGGTAACAGAATACTCACAGGAGCAAATATGGAGACAAAGTGTGAAACAGAGACTGAAGGAAAGGCCATCCAGAGACTGCCCCACCTGAGGATTCATCCCTTATACAGTTACCAAACAGAGACACGATGGTGGAGGCCAAGAAGTGCATGCTGATTGGAATCTGATAAAGCTGCCTCCTGAGCGGCTCTGCCAGAGCCTGACAAATAGAGATGCAGATACTGGCAGCCAGCCATTGCACTGAGCACAGGTCCTCAATGGAGTAGTGAGAGAAAAGAAGGAAGAGTTGAACGGGTTTGCAATCCCACAGGAGGAACAACATTATCAACCATTCATAGCTCTGAGGGTCTAAATCACCAACAAGGAGTACACGTGGAGGTACCTATGGGTCCATCCATATATGTAGCAGAGGATGGCCTTGTGGGACACCAACGGGAGAAGAGGTCCTTGGTTCTGTAAAGGCTAGTTGCCCCTATATCGGGAATTTGAGGGTGGGAAGGTGGGAGTGGGTAGAGCTACACCCTCATAGAAGTAGGAGGAGGGGGAGTAGTATAGAGGGTTTGGATAACATTTGAGATGTAAATAAATAAAATGTGCAATTAAAAAAGACAGTAGTGGTGTCTTTTTTTTTTTTTTTAAAGATGTTTTCTTTATTTACAATATCTCCTTTCCCAGGTTCCCCTCCAAAAGAAAAAAGAAAAGAAAATAAGAAAAAAAAAATAAAAATAAACAAAAACTAAAACAATCCCGTTCCCTCCCCCCTCCCGCTGCTCACCACCCCACCCTCTCCCACTTCCTGGCCTTGGCATTCCCCTACACTGAGGCATAGAACCTTCACAGGGCCAAGGTCCTCTCCGCGGTGTCTTAATAGGGTTCTGTTACATTATCCAAGTGTCTGTAATGGCATACTGAGCTGTTCTGAACCTCCACTGGTTGAGAACTGATTGTTGTATAATTTGTTTTCGAATCTGAATGAGGTCTTCAATCAATGCACAGCTTTATGTCATTTAAATTCTGCACTTTATACAAGGATGATCTTGAGCAGGCCTTACAGGTTTATTCAGACCCCAAAACTACATTTTTAATGATCTTAAATATCTTTCCCCCACTTTACTCTTCTCAACTAAGTGGAATAGGATTTAGCTCTATGAAGATCTTTTTTATGAAGATCCAACATTCCTTCATTTGTTCAGCACCGAAATCTCTGTTGTTTTCTAATCATAGCTTGAATGTCTATGTATTACATTCAAAATGAAGCCAGTCCTCATGATGAGAATTTCAGTGGTCTTACTTATCATGACCAGTCTCTTTCTGGGAAAGAAACCTGTACCATTGTCTCAGGACTAATATTAGGTACAAACAATTACACACTTCTCTGCAGTAACACTGTGTTTTATTAGCATGGTACTGGAAAAAAAAACTTCCAATACAACAAGCTTTCAAGGATTGTGTCATGTACATTTCTACATTTTAGTTTTCAATTTTGGCTTGTTATTTCTTTGTTTGCCTCCTTCTAGGAGCAGACATCCATCCTGGTAATGAAAAGCCAGATTCAGGAATTATCTCAGAGTTGTATTATTTTCCAGCTTAATACTGTACAAACAGATTATGAATGATATTACTGCTAAATAATGAAATTTGAAGGAAAAAAATTGTCAACTAGTAGGTAAAGTCCAAGAAGGATGTGTCTAAATTCTAGATGACTTTCAAGCCTTTATATTGTGCTGCAACCCTGATGTAGTGGCAAAAATATCTTGAATATGAGAACTTAATATTTTGGAAATCTTTATTCTCCTTACTCTTTTCTCTTTATTTATTTCTTTTCATATTTGCATGGTAAATATGTAATATTCCCATTTCCTCTGACCTACTAAATGAGGCTTGTATGTATTGTGTTGCTATGCCTTTAAAATACAAATGCCATTAAATTTGTTATAAAGGAAGGCTATTTTTTCCCAATTCCTCAGAGTCCCTTGAATAGCATGTGTGGCTCAGGCCAACCAGGTTTCAGGCTTTTCACATTGCTTCTGGTGTTTTTCTCTCAATGGATTGGAGATACTGATTTGCTTTTCCCATGGAGCACATGTGAGGATTTTGTTCTTTTTTTAACCTTCACCAAGAACATTTTGCCATTGGTAAAATGTGCGTGAAGGAAATACATTCTTTACTCTGTCCAAAAGATACCCGATATGATCAGTAATATATGCAGATAATATTATTTCATTAAGTTGGCCTCTAAGTGGCAACAAATAAAAGTTTGATATTCCAGTCTGACTTAATCAATTGCTTACAGGAATGACTCCTCTTCAAAGTGCTTTGAAATAAAATTGATAAATATATTGAAAGCTTCAACATACTGAATACATTATAAAATTTTATTTAAATTGAATCTATGGGCTGGAAGAATAATTGGCTACCTTTCTATAAAATCTTCCTTTTCTATTAATAGCAATTGATAACAGCCACCTAAGCTATATAAGACTCAATCTCAAAATACTCCTCTTTGTCACACAAACCGTATATTATATACATATTTGAATATGTTTGTTAAAGTCTTTGAATCTTTCAAAAATATCCATGAATAAAATGTAAGTTTTCTAGAATTTTGTAGATAATTTTTCACTCATTGTGTTATTAAAATAGGATGTAGAAAATCCATTTAGGTTTCTATTGCTACAAGGGTAAATGATGGGAGATGGGGGAGGAAGAAATAGATGTTCTGTAAATTTAGCTATATTCTAATTCTGACTTCATAGGAGCTATATCAGTGTTCTATTAAATCTTAAAGTCCATTAATTAACAGGAAATTCCAAAGTGTTTTGCTAGAATAGTAAATACTTGTGACAGATCTCATCAAGAGAGTTATGATTGAAATGATTCTATTTCTATTATTTTTACTGCATTTCTGATTGTTACTTAAAGCACAATTTACACTGTCAGTTGATGTGGGCATATATGAAGGACCATACATAAATATTCTTCAATGATGGAGTTTATATCTGTTTGATATAAGCAAACATTTTCCTATGATTTTTTATGTCTGACTAGGCAAATGTTGAACTTTTCATATGACGTTTAAAATTATAAAGACATAAATTTATAGATTTCAGATAGAATCAGGAGACAATAGTATATATGAGATGTTAGCTAAAAGGTATAATTTTAAACTAAAGATAGAAGTATACAGTCTTGAAATTTAGTCTACCAATTCAATCTACACACACACACACACACACACACACACACACACACACACACACATACGTATAGAGGCACATACACGCACATCATACATACACAGGCACAGAGGCATATGCACACATGCACACACACACACACACACACACACACACACACACACACACACATGCACACAGGCAGACAAAGACACACAGAGATGAAAAACATCCAAACACGTAAGAATAAATACATACTTTTTAAAGCTTAGACGTATTCAATAATGTTTAGTGTGTATTTTTCTTTTCTTTTCCTTTTTAAATATTTAGAAACCAAAGAAATATGTAGGAATAGAAACAAAACAATTTTAGGGTGGTGAAATGGCTTTTTAAACATTGCTTCATTTTATGCAAATAGAATATGAAAATAAACCAAGTTAAGAAATCTCCATCTTGAAAATTGCCTTATCAAGGCTCTCCCCATTCCTGATCCTAAACCCCATCACACCCCTCCCCATCCACTCTCCCACCAAGTTTCTACCTTCTACCTACCTCCTATGACTATTTTATTTTCCCTTCTAAGTGAGCTTCAGTCATCCTTCTTGTTTAGATTCTTTGGTTCTGTGGCATGTAGTGTATGTATCCTGTTCTTTATGGTTAATATCCACTTATGAGTGAGTACTTGTCATACATGGCATTTTGGGTCTGGGTTACCTCAATCAGGATGATATTCTCACGTTCCAACCACTTGTCTGAAAAAATTCTTTGTTTTAAATAGCTAAATAGTATTACATGTTGTAGATGTACGATATTTTCTTTATCCACTTTTTGGTTGAGGGCCATCTAGGTTGTTTCCAGTTTATGGCTACTATGAATAAAGTTGCAAGTGTCTCTGTGGTATAGTGGGGCACCATTTGGGTATAGGCCAAAAGTGTTATAGGCGGTTCTTGAGGTAGAACCAGTCCTAGTTTTCTGAGAAACTGCCAAAGTGATTTCCAATGTTTGCACTCCTACCATCAGTGAAGGAGCATTCCTCTTGCTCTATATCCTCACTAGCTTATGTTATCACTTGAGATTTTTATCCTAGCAATTCTGAGTGATGAAAGATGGAATCTCAGAATTGTTTTGATTTGTATTTCCCTGATGACTGAGGACATTGAATGTTTCTTTAAGTACTTCTCAGACATTAGATATTCTTCTGCTGAGAATTCTGTTTTCTTCTGTACCCAATTTTTAACTGGATTATTTGGGTTATTGGTATCTAAATTCTTGAGTTGTTCATTTATTTTGGATATTATCTCTCTATCAGATGTAGGGATGGTGAAGCTTGTTTCCCAATCTGTAGGCTGTTATTTGATCAATGAAATCGGATCAAAGACCCTGAAATAAACCCACACGTGTCCGTACACTTGATTTTTGACAAGCTGAAATCATACAATGTCAAAAGGAAAGCATGTTCAATAAATGATGCTTGTCTAATTGGAAGTCTGCATGTAGAATCATGCAAATAGATCTATATCTATCATTCTGCACAAAACTCAAGTCCAAGTGGATCAAAGACCTCAACATGAAACTGGATCCAATAAATATAATAGAACAAAAATTGAGGAATAGTCTTGAACTCATTGATACAGAGGAAAACTTCCTAAATAGAACACCAGTGACTCAAGCTCTAAGATCAGCAGTTGATAAATAGGACCTCATGAAAATAAAAAGCTTCTGCAAAACAAAGGACACTGTCAATAGTACAAAATGACAGTGTACAGATTGGGAAACAATCCTTTGCTAGTCTTTGTGCATGTGTGCAAGTGCACATACACTCACTCCTGAATACACACATACATCAGATGCCATACACACAAAATAAAAAGAGAAAAAGTGACTTATCAGATAAAGTAAACTAGATGTGATATTTGATTTACCTTATAAATTTAGTTGTAGTGTAGTTGGAACCTTTGATGGGTTCTTGATAGTATCTAAAACTGTTCTTCCTCTTTATCTTCATTATTCTCTACCAACAGGACCTCAGCCATACATTGTGATGTACTGATAGGTATGGGAGACCTAGTGAGTATGTACTGAGCTCTTCGAGTCTATGAGCTAGATAAATACTTCTTCAATCCGTTTCTGACTTGTATTCAGTTGTAGTACTGAGAGAGATAACTGATATTCCATCTGTTTCTGCTTTTATCACTAAACAATTCAGTGTTGGCTTCTCAAGTACAGTAGATCTTCTATTAGTTGGATAACAAAACACAGATTGCTGTGTTTATTCTGTTACATTTTTTTCTATTTGTTCTCTTGCATAAATGCACAAGATTACTTTTTGGACATGCATGCTATGTAAGAAAGTATTTTAAGTTTTGTACTGTAGAATCACAAGAAATAATAACAATGTGAGTGATGACATGGTGCTCCCTGTAAATGGGGGCAAAAACAAAACAAAAAGACCTTCCTAAAAGTTTGACTACTAATTTGAAAAATAAAAATATCTGAAACACACAGATAATTAGTTTTAGAAAGGAAAGGCTATTTTCTTGGTTAATAGACATACCCATGATGTTATATTTTTATATTGTTTAAGTTTATACCTGAGAAACAAAAGAGACCTACTTACTGCTAATGTTCCTTTATTTTTTAATGGGTAAGGCAAAAGGGAATTTACCTCAAACCTAATTTACACTTACAAACACTTTAAATAATCCATGATGAAGTAAAAGTGAAAATTTAAAGCAGGTTGTATTCATTTGACTTGCAAAGAAAGTCTTCTTATCTTTATGTGCTTGGACTCTTAGCTGAACTATTGGTTATCATGCTAGAAGGAATATCTTGATTCAATACTAGGCTTAAAAATTAGAAAGACATCTGTTCTTTCCAAAGATCCCTTTAGGATGCTCCTTTTTGCAGTACACAGTAATGAACCCAAAAAACCCACAACAGGATCATATGTGCAAAGTGTGGGAGACTTTAGAGTACTCATCCCTAAATGGAAAGTCTTTATCACACTTCTCCTTTCAAGTCTCAGGGATTTATGGAGAATTGTAGGTGGAAAAGTTGTAAGAGCAAGAGGTGGTAGATGACTCTGAGGAAGCAGTGTTATCTACAAACCACAGGACTAAGAGACATATAAATTCACAGAGGCTATGTCAGCATGCACACGATTTGCACAACTTCAAATCATACGAAATCTCAGTTGTGGAGAAGGGAAAGTCTTATCAAAAGACTGTTTTCAACCTACGTTCTATTGCTGTGAAGAGACAACATAAACAAGACAACTCTTTTAAGAGAAAGTGTTTAGTTGGGGGCTTGCTTGCTTACAATTTTAGAGAGTTAGTCCACTACTATTATTATTATGTCAGAAAGCAGACAGGCATGGTGCTGGTTGATTAGCAGAGAGTTTTACATTCTAGCCATGTGCAGCAGGCAGCAAGAGACAGAAGGCCTGTGGGCTTTTGAAACCTTTTTTTTTTTTTTGCAGTTTTTTTTTTTGCAGTTTTTTTCTTATTAGATATTTTCTTTATTTATATGTAAATTTTCCCTTTCCCAGGTTCCCCTCCAAAAAACAAACAAACAAACAAAAACAAGAAGAACAAACCCCTTTTGCCTCCCCCTTCCCCATGCCTGTCACCCCACCCTCTCCCACTTATTGGCCCTGGCATTCCCCTATATTGGGGCACAAAACCTTCACAAGGCCAAGGTCCTTTCCTCCTATTGATGATCGAATTTGCAG
>JADRCD010201345.1:0-15226 GCA_019843815.1 Montemys delectorum
TTAAAGCTTTTGGTTTTTACTGTACTTTTCTTACTAATGGCAAGTGTTTGATAATATATGAAACTATTTTACGTAAATTGTGAAAATTTCATAAATGAGTATAAGGCATTTGATGATATCTGCCTTTCCCTGTCATTGATCCCTCCCAAGCCCACATACTTCTCCAATTCATGTATTCCAGTATATACATATGCAAATACATATTTACATACAAATATGTACACAAATACACAGATAAGTGCATCTTATGGGGTCCATTTAATGTCCATAAGGATACAGGTATAGGGATAACCACTGCTGTGTCATCAAAGGCTGTATCCCTGAAGAAACGGATTCCCTCTCCTCATTAGGCTTGAATTGCCTCTGATTCCTCAAGTAGAGGAAGGGAGTTTTGATCCCTACCCATATTAATACTGGAATGTTGATAAGTATGGACTTATGCAGTTAATACAGAAAGCTGTCACTACTGAAGTTTATTCATTATGTCTGGCAGACACATATTTTGGATCACTCCTCAAAGTTTTTTTTCTTTAACAGCTATTCTCCAACATATTCCCTGATATTTCCTAAGCTTCAGGTGTATGTCATTGTATTATAAATGTCTCATTTGGAGACATACCATACAGACAGTTATATAATCATTTTGACCAATTTGGGCCTACATATGTATATATATTTTTGGCCTGTGGTGTCAGCCCAGAGGTCCAATCTATATATATATATATATATATCATAACCTTGTGTGGGGCAGTTCTGACAGCCAGAGTCCAGTAGAGCAGAGGCACTTTGAACCCCGGAGACCCACTGAGCATCTGTTCAGGACAGACGGAAGGTGTTCGGTGAATTGCTCCTGAGACCATGGCTCAGATTTCAGCCCAGACCCCTCACAGCTGCCCCTGCAGGAGATGTGTGCTCTATCAGGCAGACACTGCCTCCAACTCCCAGCATTCTAGCTGGACCTTACACACAGTCATCTGACCACAAGCCAGGCATGCCACGCCCCATACAATAAAAGGGGTGGTTTGCCCCCTCCTCTCTCTCTTGCCTCCTCTCTCTCTCTTGTTCCCTCCTGACTCTTTGTTCCCTTCTTTCTTCTTCTTCTCCCCTCTCGCTCTTGCTTCCTCTCTCTTTGCTCTTTCTCTCTTCTTTGCTCTTCGTTCTCTTCTCTCTCTCTCTCTCTCTCTCTCTCTCTTTCCTCTCCTTTCCTTCTCTCCACTCAACTAGCATATTTTCCCTTCCTACGATAAAATAACTCATTCATACATTGCCCCCTTTTTAATTAAGGCGCCATGCAGCAAACAGGCCAGGACCTGGGAGAGAGAGAGAGAGAGAGAGAGAGAGAGAGAGAGAGAGAGAGAGAGAGACCTGGGTCTCACCACCAGGACCCCTGCCACCTAGAGAGAGAGAGAGAGCCTCAGCAGGCCGGGCCTGGGCCACAACCCAGGCCCCCCTCACCACTTATTGGAACAGCAACCTTGTTCATTGCAAAATGCAGCTTTGGATGAGAGCTGAATTTGGAATTTATATATTAGTTTAAAGAAAATTATTTAAAAGGTAGTGAGATACTATACCTGATTAGCAAAGTGATAACAGTAGGTTCTTGTCTTGTGGCCTGTGACATCCAATCATGAGTTCCTAGCTAGTTTATAGTGTCATACAGGAGTTTGAAAAAGGGTGATACTAGAACACAGGTACTTAGTTTCATCCATCCCTACCAGGTGTGCAGCAGTACCTGGACACGCTAAGGGAAGGATCAAAACACGGAACCATGGATGGCACCCAACATGGGGAAATAAAAAGGGTGAGTGCCTTCCTCCCTGGCCTGTGGTGTCAGCCCAGAGGTCCAAGCCTCTGCACGTTGATATAAAGCATTCTTATCTTTTCCTACATCTCTGGATCTTTCCTTGTTAGTATGGAAAATGCTTCATCCCATTAAAAAAAAAGCAAGCAAAATAATGACCATGTTAAATACTTTATAATAAAACTCACCAGAAAGCCACATGGGGCCTCAGACTTACCTGCTTCCCCTCGCCTCACTCCTCTTACCCTTGACTACTTGTCACAGGATCACCACAGGAACTCCTTGCTTTTCCCATTCTCCCTACCTCAGCAGAAACTGAAGGAGCACTTCCTGCCTCTGTTTCCCCTGACTGGTAAAGCTCCACTCTTCAGAACCTTATAACAGAAGATGAGAAGACACCTCATCATCTCTAGGTTTCCTTCAGACAGCCCACAATGGAGAAAACACCAATCAATTACACAGCCCTGCATTTAAGATAACTATAGCCAATCACTCTGCCAGCCTTGGACCGGAAACAGATTCTAGCTGCCTTCTGGCTCTCGGGTCTCATCCCAGGGCTCCACTGGCTGGCAGGGAGCCACCCAGTACCATTGCCTGTCTCCCTATCCATTTCTATTTCCCAGGAGAGATGCATCCCTTCTCCTGCGAACTGCAGGACTATGGCAGTGCACCTCCAAGGAGCAACACATAACCAGAGCACACACATAGGGAGGAGAGGAACCTGCTGGGCAGACATGATTGGGTGGACAGTGGGAATGCCCAGCTGGAAGTTGGAGAGCAGGACCCTCCCCCAGCCAGGTTTCTTAAGTGGAAAAGACCTGCCAGATGGTTCGATCAATCAGACACATACCCTTGGGCAGACTGCATATGCTAGCCAACACAGAGGTGAATGATGGGCAAAGTTTCCTTGCTGCAGTTTGAGATAGCATAGCTTGGGATGATCCAGCCTGCCCAAAACTAAGATTCCCAAACTTCTTTATCTGAATTTTCTTAAATAATTTTTTCCTAATAACTAAAATAAATAGGAGAGTGCTCATGCTTTTAATCCATGCTTATTCCTCTGACCTCTACTTTGACATAAAGATAAGTGCCTATTGCCTTTAAAAATTCATTTAAGCTTCAGAGAATTATCTAGGATCCACCCCATACAGGTCAAAGGAACTACATCAACAACTAATTTTTAATCTTCAATTACTAAAAGTAAAACCATCTACTTAACCGAGTTTATTCTTCAGAGACAGACTGTTAATGCCTATTCCACATACATAATTAACATGGTATTTTCTGTCTCACCTACCTTAAGCGGATAAATGATCCTCAGTCCTTCCTTCTGCTCTCCTTACTGCTACACAGTTACCTCCCCACATAAAGCATGCCAGACCAGAACGAAGATTTCTCTAACACCCATCCCATTGCCTTTTTCTTAGGCCTTTAACATTGGACCTCAGATGTGCTCCTAATCAAAATGTGACCAGCCTAACATGTACATCACCTCTCTCTTCTTTTGGTGGGAAACAAAACATAATGATTCCCTGTGCAGACCTCCCCTGTGAGGGTTCTGCACCCCTGTTGTGACTATTCCACAGGGGTGTCTCTAAGGAAAATGGAAGGCGGCACTGCTGCTTCAGGCAAGACAGAGACAAGACACGTTCCTTTGCTGGAAAGAATAGGATGGATGTACTGTTTTCTTCAGATCGGCTAGGGTCATGCCAGCTGCTTTTGTCCAGTCATACCATCTGACCGAAGACTTTTGAGACAAGCCCAACCCTGTGATGGTATCCACAGATGACAGCCTTGAGTCCTTCCAGTGTCAGATGAACTCATTTTCTAGGGTCATATTCCAAAACAGGAGACCACTAGACTACTAAACATGAGATAACTGTATAATGTAGAGGAAAAAATATTAAGAGTATGTAAATGAATCAAATGTTGTTAAGGCCAATTTTAATACCTCAAAAATCTCTGTACAGACTGGCTCTTGAAATTCCAAATCACTTAGCAATTAAGTTGCTTGAATAATCTCTTGTCATCCTGGCTTCTACCCTTCATTAGCTCTCTGGTTTATGTTGTTTTATTTTGAAGATTTTACCATACCTTATCCAACTTTTAAACAGTAGATTGCTGCCAATTGGGCTGTAAGTTTTGTTGAATATCATCTAAGAGAGCTGTTTCATTGAATGGCATCCAAAGAAAAGCTGTCACACTGAAGATGCTGAAATCATTATCATTGGAAAAGATCTCCCATAGGCATTCACTGCTAAATCAGGATGCTTCTGACCTACCTGTTCCAGACTTTGTTTCATCCATAAATAAATAATTTATGATATACATTAATTAGATTATATGACATGTAGGAATAATTCTGAGTTTCCAAACTCTGTAAGCTATCAAAGACAAAGTGAGTATTCTGCCCAAACAATACTGTTATTACTCATGTTTACCTAAAAATGGACCTAAATACTTCTTTGAATCCAATAATGTTCTCAGATTTTTATTAACAGTTCATAAGTAATTCTAGATATACACTGACACAGTTATACAACTTGATAAGTCCACTATCCATACATCCCATGCTTAGAAAAATATCATAGCCATTCTCATTACTTCAAGCATTAGTGTTTATGAAAGATTTGTAAATGTAGGCAAAGACTTGCAACTTTAGCTTCCTTCTCTCAGATACTTACAAACTGAGACAGACAGCCTGTAGAGCCTTCCTACCATCAGAATGTGGTTTATACTTCCCAGAATTTTTGGTTTAGTGCATCAACATAACTTGATAGCAGGTTTCTCTCAAGGTTTCATTCTTTGTAGCTAGATTTATTTATCCTCTGATAGTGAACAGAGGTCTTACTGTGCAACCAACACTACCTAGTAGTTATGAAGAATCTCTGGATAGGCATCAGACTAATCTGAATTCAATGAGGTGTGTGTTTTAGTCAGCAAACAATAGCCTTGGCAAGAGCCACAGATGGTTTCCTTTAGTTCTGTTTGGTCAATTACTCAATTAGAGTAAGCCCATTCCAGGAAGTGGATGTCGTTTCATTTGGTGATAAAACAAGTTTAGTTGGATTGTTTCCTTGATTTTTGATGACTGTGTATGTGTGTGTGTGTGTGTGTGTGTGTGTGGATGTGTATGTCTATGTGTCTGTCTGTCTGTCTGTCTGTCTGACTGTCTGTCTGTCTGCGTAATTTAGAAAGCTTCAAAGTGATCCCTTACATAGTCCTTGTTGTGAGTTGTTCTCTCTGATATCCTCGTTTTTCCTCTCATTCCTCCATGTCCCATTCTGATTTACCAAAATCAGTTTACCCCAATCTCTCTGTAACTATGTATTCTATTTCCCATATTTCTCATTACTATGGAGGTCCTCCTCTTCCCCTTAGTTCCTTACATGACATGCAATATTTGTAGTTATAAGAGTTGTATTATGTCTATTGAAGATCGAAAAACTAATATCCAAATATAGTAAATATAAAAGAAAATGTACAATATTTTTCATTTGGGTTCTGGACTACCTTAGCTATGATATTTTTTTCTAGCTCCATCTTTCAAATTTTATTTTTAGTTGCTGAACAATATTCCAGTATGTAAATGAAATATATTTTCTTTATCCATTCTTCCATTGATAGATATCAAGGCTCTTTCTAATTCCTGCCTATAGTGACTGGATCAACAGCAAGCAGGTGAGAAAGTATTTCTGTATTAGGATGTAGAGTCATTGGATTATATGCCAAAGAGTGATGTAGTTAGATAATAGGGAAAATCTGGTGGCAAATTCCTAAGGAAGCACTGCACTAGTGTCCATAGTGCCTGTAAAACTTTGCACACCCAACAGCAATAAATGAGTGTTTTTCTTACCCCACATCCTCTCCACCATGACTGTCCCTTGTTTTATTTATTTTAGCAATTCTGACTGACATGAGATGAAATCACAAAGTAGTTTGGATTTGTATTTTCCTGAGGACTAAGGATGTTGAACATTTCTTTAAGTGCTTCCTAGTCATTTTTCAATTCCTCTGCTGAAAATCCTGTTTAGAACTGTACTCTATTTTTTATTGTTTTTTTCAAGTTAAACATTCATATCATTTCTTCGGATCATTGTTTTCCTTCCTCTTTCTACTATACTCTTTTCTCCTCCCTATCCATCCATCTCCACACATTCACTTTCTCTCTCATTTGAAAACAAATATAAAATCAACAAACTTGACAATTAGGAAAACAACAGTGATAAGAGCAAAATAAAAACATAGACATGAACAAAAAAACCCAAAATTCATAAAATATAAAAACAGAAACAGTAACTTACAACCAAAAGCATAGTGATATTACATAGTGATATTGAAAAAAATATTAAATGTCAATGGTTAACAGCACTGTCTATTCTTCAAGAGGTCCTAAGTTCAATTCCCAGCACCCCCATTGTAGTTTACAAGCATCTGCAATAGAATGGGATCTGATAACATCTTCTGGTGTGTCAGAAAACAGCAACAATATACTCATATAATAAAAATATCCAATGATACACATATATACACATACACAAAATTTTGTTGTCTTTTCTTGATGTAGTTCTTTTAGTTATTTATATTTTTTGATGATAACCATCTATCAGATAGGTAATTGATAAATACTTATCTCAGTCTGTAGTCTCCCACTGCCTAATCATGTCATTTGCCATACAGAAAAGTTTCAGTTTCCCTAGGTTCCACTTATTTGTTGGTTTTGATGCGTCTGCTATTAGTGTTCTATTTAAAAAAATCATTTTCAGTTCAACAAGCTTAGTATTATTCTTCTCTTCCATCAGATTCAGGGTGTTCTTCTGTACGCAGGCATCCAGTTTGACCAGCACCATTTATAAAAGATGTTATTTTTTCAATGTATGTACTTTTCTATTTTGCAAAAAGCTAGTTCACCACAGGTCTGTGGACTTATTTCTTGGTCTTTAATTCAATTCCAGCAATAAATGTGTCTTCTTGTAGGCCAAGAGCTTGCAAATACTGTTCTTATAGTTTTGCAGTACAACTTGAAAGCTGGGGTGGTGATATGTGCGTAAGTTCTTTCATGATGGGTTGTTTAGCTATTGTTTTTTTTTTTTCTTTTGGATTTCTGGAAATTCTTTTTGTCTTGTAAGTTGTTCGTTTAGAGTGACACTAAGATATGTTTTTCAAATCTACTGTGAACAGTGTTGTTTCCCTGAATTCTTATTTAGTTTGTTCATGATTTGGTTATAGGAAAGCTACTGATTTTATATGTTATCCAGATACTTTCCTGAAAGCATTTGTCAGAGACAGAATTTTTTTTGTAGAATTTTTAGGGTCATTTAACTGTAAAAATATATCATCTGCAAATAAGTATAACTTATTTTTTACTTTACTATTTGTATGCCTCTTCAGATTGGTGCAATACAGACTTTATAATATGCCCTTACAGTTTTCTGAACTTTCTGTCCTTTAAGAAGTCCCCATTTTCATCTCTAATTTTATAACTTGAAGCTACAATTGAAGTTCTTTATATACTGAGATATCTCTCCAGCTCTTCCTATCTTATGTTATTTAAATTCTGTTTTATCAACTTCAAACTACTTATTTATCAAAATATACATTAACAAATGATTTATTCGATAATGCTTTTTAGTTTTCAATTCTTTTATATTACAACATTAATCTACAACATAAATCTATATTAAATGATGTCAATTGATAAAAATTGTATGGTTTATTTCTGTGTGTTAAATGGTTGGAAGATTTTTGTATGATGTTCAACTTTGCAACTACTCTGACAGCTAAATATTAGAGTTTTTAAGTTAGACAGTGCAAAATCAGTAAGATAATAATAATTTCATTGCATTTTGCCTGCTATAACTTTCTATTTAACTCAATTATTATTTCAGAAGTGTTGAAACTATACTGTTCTGAATTTTAATACCTTTGAAGAAAACAATGTTAAGAAAAAGGACCTATATGTTTACACACTAGGAAATTAATATTAATATAAAATAAAATGATTGTCTGACAATAAGTTCTGAACTATCTAATTCATCCCCTTTTTGGTTAGTTCATGAATTGCAGTTATTCCAAATAACTTCAAAGTTAGGCTATGAGTCCTGGTATCATACAAAAGGAGAGAAGAGAGAAGAAAAATGAGATGCTGTTAATGTTTGCATTTCTTAGGCACTATTTATTTTGGCTTCCCTTAATTGCTAGTCTTTTTTCCCCACAATATTTCTCTTAAATAAAAAAGAAGATAGAAGGTCTCTTAATCCTATGTCTTTATCATGTAAACAAAATGGTATATTCTTTACTGTTTACAGTATCCATAGACTCAAATAACAAACTACTAGAATACAATTTCATAAAAATATCCTGAACTCTGAGAACAAGCTACTTATACTAATTTATGTAAAATTCAAGTTATTTATTTGTCCAGATTTATGTAAGAATAGTTTGTCTAAATCAATTGTATTCTTATTAATATGATAATGAATTTACCAGGCTAAGTATTACATAGTATGGTCTAGCAATCACATTCTAAAGTAAAGTTGAGTCATGTTAAATTCATCCCCAGGTGAATCTGTTGCCTTTAAATATGTAATAATGACCTTTCACCATTGCCATCTTTTTTCTAAGAGGAGTAAGGTTGTCACTAAAGATCACTTTGAAGTGGAAAACATCTTGAAGCAATATTTTTTTTTCCTTTGTCTTGCTGTCAGTTTGAAATCCCATTTGGAAGTTAGATTCTCTGAAAAGAAAGCAGTTTGAGGGAGAGGGTTAGCAATGAAGGATGAATGAGGTAAGGAGTAAATTACAAAGAGAGGAGGATCTCACAAGTGTGCCATTGTTACTAAGTGTTAGAAAAAGAAAATAGACACCTTGGAGATTCCAAAGAACTCTGACTTTGAAAAATGAATAAAACATTCCCTTTGAATTCTTTTTGTACACTGCAACAAAGAGATAACAGATTTCTCATGAAGAAAAGATTTAAAGATTTGACGACTTCAGCAAAAATATCCAAGGAAACAGAATTTACCACAAATAATAAATAAAATTAAGAATAAAAAACTGTAGGACATTTACCATTCATGCTTAAAACTTGCTGAAATATTTCTTGCAATTAAAATGTAGTTATAAAGTTAATGATTTTACAGATTTCTATGAGAAATTCCTGAAGTAACTTATTCTATGCAAAGTGAAATAATATATTTTGTTTAAAGGCTCAGTTTGATCATAGAGATTTTGTTAAAAAAAAATCAAACACAATAAACAAACAAACAAATAAATAAATGGTTTCTAGGACTGTTTCTGAGCTAGAGTTCAAAGCCCTTTGCCACGGCTACTGATCATCTGTCTTCTTGTAACTCTAGGTCAAATACACGTGTCAATATTTCAAAACCCAGGAAATCAAGAAAAGAGAAAACTATACTTCACCTTACAAGAAAAATGATACATTTTCTTATATTCACTTCTAGATTATCCATGCTAAAGCTTATATGAATTGCTCAGATAATTAAAACCCTACCAGGAAACTTCAAAGCTAGTATAGCTATTCTCACCTTAATTAAAATACTAAGAACTATAAAAAAAGAACAAGAAGGTGGTTAATACAGAAAGTAACAAAAGGAAATTTAAAGGAGAGTGACAGAAACTAGGATAAGGTTAGAAAGAGGAGGAAAATAAGGAAGAGAAAAAGGAGAAGAACTAGAAGAGGGGAAATTGGGCCACCTTAAATTGATAGAAATGTTTATAAATAAAATTGTATTGAAACAATGACTCTGTAACAATGACATTGAAGTTCACATGCTAGCTGCACTCCAGTAGAATTTAATTATTAAATCCCTAATTATTATTTAGAATATAATTTGAAAATTCCAGTATACAGAAGATAATTCACATGAGGAATGCACTGGATTACCATTATCTATGCAAATAATTACTATTTTCTTTTGTCTTTAAAACTGAATTATGGGCCTAAGAACATAGGGTGGGTAAATCACTTTCCATGTAGGCATAGGTACCTGAGTTCCAATTTATAGGCCTTACATAACATGTGGAGCCAAAGCATGCGTTCGTATTCCAGTGTTCCTGTGGTGAACTAAAATAAGAAGGAATGAAAGAAACCCCTGATGCTCTCTGGCCAGCTAGCCTAACCAGGAGGACACAACAATGAGACCCTTGCTCAGACAAATTAGAAAGCACATGCTGACATTAGAGACTGCCTTTGGACACTAACACCAAACAAACATGTCAGAGACACACATGCCTCACTCATACACGAGACAGAAAGGATAAAAAGTCATACACTTTGTGTAGCTTTATGAAAACATGAACACAAAGAATGAAGAGAAATAACCAGCACAGGTATACTACTTTAAGCACTGCTGAACAAATATGTTGGTTCCGATAAATTAAGAGATTGAACTACTAATAGTGTGACTATTCCCACAAAAATATTATTTTCAAGAGAAATAACATGTAAAAAATATGAGATTAGCTAAGAGATTAGACTAGCCAAATCGCATTTCTTCTCAGAATGCTTTATTATTTAAAAAAAAAAATAAGCTTCATTTTATGAGTTTTTCTTTATTTATTGATTTTTCTTTACATTAATTTTATTTCTTTAATAATATAATTACAATACTTTCCCATTGCCTTTCCCACTTCTAAATCATTCTATATACTGCTACTTTTTAAAAAAATAAATAAATAAAATTCACGTACCCAAATAGCAACAGGAGGGAGCTAGCCTCCCAAGGGTGCTGATAGTCCTGCTATTGAAGGTAGGGCCACCACTGCTGCTCAGAGGAACCCATCTAGAACCCTTAGGACACAGGAACCTAGGAACAACCTGGGAAAGGAGTCTTCCAGTTTCCATCTGCCCCCAAAGATGATCCTGTGCCACAGAGCTACATACACAAATACTAACAAAAAAGAGTTGGTCTACAAAGAGTGCCTACATACCTGCTACCACAGGTAAGACCATCACTTCTCTTCAAATTCCTGGCCAAAGGGGACACTCCCACAACCATCAGAAAATAGGAATCAAGGATCAGCTGGTGACCTGATCCTTTTGGTTTCTGTCTACAACCCAGAGCTGACCCTGTACCATAGCTCTTCAAACCTAAATTACTCCCATAGAGAACTGGTCTCCCAGGAGTACTGACAGAGAGGCTTGCAGAACAGAAAAGCCACAGTCAGAGACAGCAAGACCAGCTAACACCAGAGATAATCAGATGGAGGAAGACAAGCACAAGAACATAAGCAACAGAAACCAAGGATACTTGGCATGAACAGAAACCAGTTCTCCTCCCACAGTGAGCCCTGGTTACCCAAACACACCAGAGAAGCAAGATTCAGATTTAAAATCATATCTCATGATGCTGATAGACAATTTTAAGAAGGACGTAAATAATTCCCTTAAAGAAATACAGGAGAACACAGGTAAACTGGTAGAGGCCCTTAAAGAGGAAACACAAAAATCCCTTAAAGAATTACAGGAAAACACAACCAAACAGGTGAAGGAACTGAACAAAACAATCCAGGATCAAAAAAATGGATGTAGAAACAATAAAGAAATCACAAAGGAAGACAATATTATATTAGAAAACCTAGGAAAGAGATCAGGAGTCATAGATGCAAGAGTCATTAACAGAATACAAGAGATAGAAGAGAGAATCTCAGGTGCAAAAGATACCATAGAAAACATAGACACAACAGTCAAAGAAAATGCAAAATATAAAAAGCTCCTAACACAAAACATCCAAGAAATCCAGGACAAAATGAGTAGACCAATCCTAATGATAATAGGTATAGAAGAAAGTGAAGATTCCCAAGTTAAAGAGCCAGTAAATATCTTCAAAAAATTATAGAAGAAAACTTCCCTAACCTAACAGATATCTCAACATCAATGAACTCAATTCCCCAATAAAAACACATAGACTAACAGATTGGATAAGAAAGCAGGACCCAGCATTTTGCATCATACAGGAAACGCACCTCACAGTGTCAAAGGCAAACACTACCTCAGTGTAAAGGGCTAGAAAACAATTTCCAAGCAAATGGTCCAAATAAACAAGTGGGAGAAGCAATTCTAATATTGGATAAAATTGACTTTCAAGCAAAAGTTATCAAAAAAGATAAGGAAGGACACTTCATACTCATCAAAGGAAAAAATTTACCAAGAACTCTCAATTCTGCACAACTATGCTCCAAATGCAAGGCCAACCACATTCATAAAAGAAACTTTACTAAAGTTAAAACCACACTTTACACCTCACGCAATAATTGTGGAGAACTTCAATACCCCACTCTCATCAATTGACAGATCAGTAAAATACAAACTAAACAGTTATAGACAAAATGGGTTTAATAGATATCTATAAAATATTTAATCCAAAATCAAAAGAATATACCTTCTTCACAGAACCTCATGGTACCTTCTCCAAAACTGATCATATAATCAGTCACAAATCAGACCTCAACAGATATAAGAAGATTTAAAAAAAATACCATGCCTCCTATCAGATCACTATGGATTAAGACTGGTCTTCAATAGCAACAAAAACATCAAAAAGCCCATATACACATGGAAACTAAACAATGTTCTACTCAATGATAACTTGGTCAAAGAAGAAATAAATAAAGAAACTAAAGACTTTTTAGAATTTAATGCAATTGAAGATACAACATACAAAAACTTATAGGACACAATGTAAGGAGTGCTAAGAGGAAAACTCATAGCTCTAAGTGGGTCTAAAAAGAAACTGGAGAGAACATACACTAGAAGTTTAACAGTGCACCTGAGAACTCTAGAACAAAAAGAAGCAACTATACCCCAAAGGAGTTGTTGGCAGGAAATAATCAAATTCAGAGTTGATATCAACCAAGTAGAAAGAAAAAGAACTATATGAAGAACCAACAAAACCAGGAGCTGGTTCTTTGAGGAAATCAACAAGATAAATAAACCTTTAGCCAGACTGACCAGAGGGCACAGAAACAGTGTCCAAATTAACAAAATCAAAAATGAAAAGGGAGGTATAACAACAGAAACTGAGGAAATTCAAGAAATCATCAGATCCTACTACAAAAACCTTTGCTCAACACAACTGGAAATTCTGGATGAAACTGACAATTTTCTAGACAGATACCAATTACCAAAGTTAAATCAGGGTCAGATAAAACATCAAAGCAATCCCATAACCCCTAAAGAAGTAGAAGCAGTCATTAAAAGTCTCCCAAACAAAAAAGACCCAGGGCCAGATAGTTTTAGTGCAAAATTCTATCAGACCTTCAAAGAAGACCTAATACCAATACTTTTCAAACTATTCCATAAACTGGAAAGAGTCAGAACACTGCCCAATTCATTCTGTGAAACAACAATTATGCTGGTAACAAAACCACACAAAGACCCAACAAAGAAAACGAACTTCAGACCAATCTCCCTTATGAACATTAATGCAAAAATACTCAATAAAATTCTTACCAACTTAATCCAAGAACACATCAAAACAAATCATTCACCATGATCAAGTAGGCTTCATTCCAGGGATGCAGGGATGGTTCAACATATGGAAATCCATCAACGTAATCCACTACATTAACAAACTGAAAGGAAAAAAAACCACATGATCATTTCATTAGATGCTGAAAAAGCCATTTGACAAAATTCAGCATCGTTTCATGTTTAAAAAAACTTGGAAAGATCAGGAAGTCAAGGACCTATCTAAACATAGTAAAAGCAATTTACAGCCAACTAGTAGCCAACATCAAACTAAATAGGAGAAACTTGAAGCAATCCCTCTAAAATCAGGAACTAGACAAGGCTACCTACTCTTACCCTATCCAATATAGTACTTAAACATTTAGCTAGAGTAATTAGACTTATTATTTTTGTTTTGTTTCACAGAAAGAAAGCATAAAGTAGGGTGTGGAGGGAGGAGTATAGAGGTTCTGGGAGAAGATGAGGGGAAAAATCAATATATGTGAAATAATTGAAATAGAAAAGTAAAATTATACGTCATGGTTTATAAATAATTTCCATTCATTTGTTTTCTTTAAATATGAGATGTAAGAAATATGGTAGCCATGAATTTTGCATATTTTTTCATGGTCTGTCATACATTATCTCAGATTTAAATGTTATTATACTTCCACTGTATTGGTTCCGAGTGACTAACTCACAACAATTCACCATCTGAGACATCTCTCTATTCCCTGTCTAGGCTATGTGTTCAAGAACCTTTACACAGATAAGGCTTATCTTATTGTAACATTGACTTTGAATTTAGTATTGTATATATTTTAGTTACTTTGACTTTCATGACAATATTTGGGAAGTTCAATAATTTTATATTGGAATTTTGCAATAGTAAGCCATGTCTTATTTTCATTTTCTATGAATTTTTCCTGGGCCTCCATCCTAGTCATTTGATCTAATCTTGCTTAAATATTCACGTTGGCCCTATTAAATACTAAATGTGTATACTAAGGAGGATATTTTAATCCCTCTTCCACAATGAATGCTTTCTAATTGATATATAAATTTCTCAAATATTCCACGCCTGTGTCCTCATCTATTCATTTATGCTTATTTTAGAATCTGTTATAGGATTGTTGTCTTTATCTAATTTTCTATCTCTTTCATTCTTTTTTCTTTTTTTTATATTAGATATTTTCTTTATTTACATGTAAGTTTTTCCTTTCCCAGGTTCCCCTCCAAAAAACAAACAAACAAACAAAAACAAGACCAAACCCCTTTTGCCTCCCCCCTTCCCCATGCCTGCCACCCCACCCTCTCCCACTTATTGGCCCTGGCATGCCCCTACACTGGGACACAAAACCTTCACAAGGCCGAGGTCCTTTCCTCCTATTGATGATTGAATTTTCAATCCTCTACTATACACATGCTGCCAGAACATTCAGTCTCACCCTGTATAGTCCTTGATTGGTGGTTGGGTCCCTGGGAGCTCTGAGGGTACTAGTTAGTAATTGTTGTTCATCCTAAGGGGCTGAAAACCCTTCAGCTCCATAGAACCTTTCTCTAACTCCTTCATTGGGGACCGTGTACTCAGTTCAGTGAACGGTTGTGAGCCTCTACATCTGTATTAGTCAGGTATTGTCAGAGCCTCTCAGGAGATAGCTATATGCTTGTCCTTCCTTCAGTCTCTGCTCCATAGTTAATCTCTGCCACTCCTTCTGTGGGTATTTGATTCCCTTTTTTAAGAAGGAATGAAGTCTCCACCTTTTGGTCTTCCTTCTTCTTAGGTTTCTTGTGGTTTGTGGGTCATTCTTCCTGTATTCCAGACTTCTGGGCTAATAACCACTTATCAGAGAATGCATACCATGTGTGTTCTTTTGTGATTGGGTTACCTCACTCAGGATGATACTCTCCAGATCCATCCATTTCCCTAAGAATTTCATAAATTCATTGTTTTT